>CAEFZY010036920.1:0-26801 GCA_903066815.1 Brachyrhaphis roseni
TATATATATATATATTACACCATATAAATACATGGATTTAATTTTTCCATTTTGCAAAGTATATTTTTGGCTCTTATATTTTTTCTGTCTCTCATGCATTTTCTCTTTGCTGCTCTGGTAATGGAAATTTCCCCTGTTAAAGTCAAACTTAGAGACATTTCATTGTTCTAACTCATTATTTCTGCAGGTTCTGACCTGGATGCGTGACTCTGGTAAGCCAGTGGTCTGGGACAGGTTCTCCCGGAGGCTGATGCCGGGATACGGGTCGGTTTCGAAGGTGGCGCGCAGAAGCTCGACGTGTTCTTTGGAGAAGCTGGTCCTCTTCCTGCGGCTGGCGCTGCGAGACGAGCCGGAGGCCGCAGGCCGGATCTCATCTGGGGAAAGAGATGAGATCCAATAGACCAAGGCTCTGAGATACTGTTTATGTTCACATTTTCTACCAGAAACATCTTAGAAAATGGGAGCCATGCAGATTACTTTAACACAAGAATACAATCAATTTATTGATTTACACTTCCAGACTTCGCAAGAAAGCTATGGACATTTTAAATGACTCTTCACACCCGGGCCATGGTCTCTTCCAGCTGCTGCCATCAGGCAAGAGATACAGAGCAATAAAAACCAGGACAAATCGCCTAAAAAACAGTTTTTACACGATGGCAACCAAAGCACTAAATTCAAAGGCAAAACAACTTCTGTTCTTGACATCACTGTTAAATGTAATTCTGTTTTACTCTGTGACACCTCCAGGTGCAGCAACTATCTTCTGATGTTATCCATTTCTCTCCCTTTGTACTATTTTATTCCTTTTATGTATATATGTATATTGTATATTATGCACCTCAACTCGAGTTAAGCACAATCTCAATCTCGTTGTAATTTATGGATGACAATGACAAATAAATCTTATCTTATCTTAATTTAATATGTTTTTCTATTGTTAAAACACATTTAATGGATGAAATAGCAGTACACTTGAAATAACAAAAGAGCAGTGATAAATAAATAGCAGTTTCTACTTAGCAAGATGCATGTGTTTTTCCTCTGTCTCTAAAAGTTTTGACTCTGACTGTTTCAACAAAACAGAAATTTGGATAAAATAGATTATTTTTAGCTTGAAAAAAAAATCTACTTTATTCACAAAATAGTTCATTTTTAGCCTGATTTAAAATAAAAAGCACACAATTTTATTCTTAACATAGATTATTTTAAGCTTGAAAAAAACCCTACATCACCGTATTCTTAAAATAGTTGATTTTAGCTTTAAAAAGCAACATAGTGTTATTTCTAAAATAGCTCATTTTTAGTTTAAAAGTGACATTTTTCTTAAAATAGCCAATTGTTTTTTTACATTGAAAAAAAGCTATTTCTTTTTTAAAATAGTTAATTTTTAGCTTAAGAAAATCTGCTTTACTCATAGAATAAACTATTTTTAGCTACGTAAGTTTATCCTGTAAGTCTTACCATGGCTGGAGTCCTTCCACATCGTAGCAGCTGGACTGAAGTGACTTCTGGGTGCTGGGACTGAGGTCAGTGTCTCTCTGCAGTATCAGAGCACCTTTATATTGATCACCTGAGAACCCTGAAAAGTCCCACCAAAGCAGGGGCGGGCCTGGGTTTGTTTAATCCTTGACGGTGGGACTCTGACCCCACAGCATCCCCCATCTCCTCACCAACCACCCAGTTCACATCATCAGCCATCCCACTCCAGATCTGAGACAAGGTCAAAGAAAAAATGAGTCACTAAGAGAAACTCGTTGATACCACTTTAGTGTTTGAGTCACATGATGCTAAATATGCAAGGCTAGGTACAAAGACAGAAAAACACTTCCTGCATATTTCAAGTTTCATTTTTCAGTGGATTATTTAAACATTTTTATTGAAACTGTCACCTTGTTGTGATAATTTAGCCTTCTTCCAGTGCTAGCTAGAAACAACCAATCAGAGCCAGGAGGCGGGACTTTGCGCAGTCAATCACAATCTTGTGTCATGCTACAGCTAGCATAGCCTGTAGTGAATGTTAAGGCCAGTTAGATGTTAGATGGATTAAAAGGTTCCTGTAACAGTAAGTTGTTTCTCTCCCATTAGCACATTTTACAGCATACATGAGCATGATTGACAGCGCTAAGACGCGCCTCCAAACGCAACCAAACTGATTGGTTGCGTTTGGTTCATTTCTGCAGACAGCAGTAATAGCTTACGGAGAAAGTAGAGGAAATTGATCTTTTCTCTGATTATCTGTCTCATATTACACTGTCATGACATGGTTTTAACAAATATATAAAAATAAACAACATATTTTTTTAAATAAAAGTTACACACCAGCTTTAACCTTACACCGAATGTTTTCATTCTGGTTTTGCAATGAGGCCTCAGATTAACCATTATTAAGCCAAAGCAAAAGCAGGGATGCTAACAACTTTACAACCAACAATCTTAGGGAATTATTTTAGAAAGAGTCCAAAGTGTAGCAGTGAGCTATCAGTTGGCATTCATATGCAAAGCAGCTCTGTGGGAAAACAAAGTATTGAGTGATTGGACTTTTACCTGTTAGCTCAAAGCAGCTTCAGACTTTATCTTCTACTTAAACATGTCCAGACTGTCACCAGATCTCTGAATAATAGAAGGAAAACATCCATGCTTTTTGAAAGTTTGGCCTTTTCACAATAAGTCAAAGACTCTCATTAGTTCTGGACTTGGAGGTTTGAAACATAAAGGATGAACCTGCTGGATGAGCCCCATCCAGGGCCAGCAGAAGCCTTTTTGGGGCCCTAAGCAGGTTTTCATTTGGGCCCCCCTAAACCAACATGTCAACACCTGATGCTTTATCATCCCAAAGCTACTCTGTGTTTAACATACCTGATATCATTAGCATAACGTAAATCATACTGGTGTTATTATGGCATATTAAAGAAAAAATACATAAAGAAAGATTTTGAAATGCAGAGGGTTATTTAGGTGCCATATTATTCTTACTGTTTGAAAGTAACATCATCTGATAAACATTAAATGTATAATAAACAAGTAAGTTTATAGCTTATATTTTCACAACAATGGCAGCACTTTAAATAACTGTAAACATTATGGAAAATATCATACTAATGTTAGCTTCATTAAACTGAAACTTGTTTAATTTATTGTTGTGAATGTAAACGAGACAAAAAATCACAATAATATTATTTTTGTGGTTTTGATTGGAGAGAAAAACTAAATTTTTGAAAAAATAAGGACTTTCGAATTGGGGATTTTGATGTTGCACCAGTACAGTAAATAATAATATCCCACTATGTTGAACTTTGTGTTTGTAACTTGAAAATGCATAAAAACCATTTGGACCTTTTTGGTTGAATTTAGGGAGTCTGGGAAGCAGCTACATTTGAAGTGCACTGATTTGTAAACTCTAAACGTCAATGCTGAGCAAAGTGCAGGAGCAGATCTACAGTTTTGCAAGTATAAAAGAAGACAATGCAGTCGTGAGTTATCAGAGGCGAGCACAGCAAGCTCCACTGTTTTATCTTTTATCTGCAAAGGGAGGAAAATCAATGTCTCCGCTGCGGACAGCAGCTTTCTCTTTGTGCTTCAGCTAAATCCCATCAGACAAACTCAGCATCTTTATCTTTACAAACTTACGTGACTCATGCAAGACCTGCATATTTTAAATAACACATAAAACTCAAAATATTAAGTTGTGTAAATATGATCTAAGATATTTCAGATACATTTCTGAAAAAGGGGAAAAGTCCCGTATCACTGAACCGTCGCATTAGATTACTTCTTATGCTCCAGGTTTACATACAATGATCGAGTGATTAAAGATAACCAGAAACAATTGCAGCCAACAGGCTGTCCGGCTAATGTGAAATCACTACAAACAGCTGCACGTGGATCAGTCCTGCTTGCACAGAGATATGTGCATATTTTTGTCTTTAAAACATCAAATATCTAATCAACTTATCGCTTAAAAGTCAAAGTAGTAAAAGACTGATGATCTCTTTCAGTTTGAGTGAATATGGATGTCACCATCTGGAATAAAGAAAGCACATTTATTGTGTTTTATTATTTTAATTAAAACTTAGAGTAGATCCACTCCCACTTTTAAGAAAATAATAAAATATAACATTTTATCAAGGTATAATGATGCATATTGATTCAGTAGAGTACTGTATCTTTTAAAGATACATTATTTTTCTTTGTTATTATTTTTATATATAAACATTGCCTGTTTTGTGTATATATGAATAGTTGATAGATCTTATATGGATTCTTTTAAAGATTTTTTTAAACTATTTAAACTATTGAAAACTAATTTTGTAATTAAAATGTAATAATAAAATTAGTTTTTTTTAAATAAAAGAAACTTTTTTTTTAATAAGAAATGAGTTTTTCTCTATTAAGAAATGAGTTAGTCGTTTTTTAATAAAAAGACTAACTTTTTTATATAAACAAGGTGATTTTCATTAAAAAACTTTTCATAAAAAGTAGTTTTTTTATTTAAAAAATCCTTTTTATAAGAAAAGGAGTTAATAAAATTCATATTTATTACAATTTCCTTCATGTCAACATGTAATATGTTGATTTTAAACTATAAATTAATGAAATAAACAAGCAAATAAATAAAATATAAGAAGAAAGCTGTCAATATTCACAGGCCTGGACATTCTAGCAAATCCACAACAAAAGTAAAATTGTGAACTGGCTGCAAAAACTCACAAGCTCCCTCTCAGATTATACAAACCTCAGTTTATATAAATGTTTGGAGAGAACAAAACATATCATATCAGCACAAACACAACACACAATGATTATGAATGATTTTGGCTTTGGATGAACAATGAAATCCTCTGTATACTTAATTATTCTAAAGTAAAATATGTAGTTTGATTTGCCCAAACTATATCACAAACAGCTAAATTATCCCAAACGCAGCTTCAAATGTTCAAAAGAACGACAGAAAAACCAAAGAATCAAGGTGTAGCCACGACTGAAGCAACATGGAAAGAAAGGTGGGTTAAAACTTCTCTGCAAGAAGTTCAACAAGTTTTTGAGGTGTATTTAATTTTTTCTTTGAAAAGCTACATAAGTCAAACACGAGGGAGTCACCGTCATGACATGGTTGCTGCATTTTTAGCCTGTTGTGTTGCAGAAACAAAACAAAGAACAATCAAAACAACAACAAAAACAACTTTTGACCAAACACCCAACACTCTAAGAGCTCCACTTCTTACATGAAGACGATGACGAAGCCAGTAAACTGCAGTAAACTCATGTACCCTGACAGATAAATACACAATGAGATGCTATCTGTCATGGATTGGCCTCTCCAGATGTCAGCATTATTGGAGTGTGAGATCATCTTGGCAAACAAAAACCTTTCCAAATTAGATGACCAACCTCCAGAACAGAGACTCTAGAAGGCTTGGGGACGGTTCAATGTATTGCAAGAGAGAAAGTAGCTGTTCAAGCTAAAATTAAAATACTATGTAAATTATTGGTCTTACTGCTGTACTTGAAACAAATAAATCCTGTTTTTTTTTTATTTTAATAAACGGTATTTACGTTTAGTCTGCACAGTGGCGCAGTTGGTAGCACTGTTGCCTTGCAGCAAGAAGGTTCGATTCCCGGCCTGGGGTCTTTCTGCATGGAGTTTGCATGTTCTCCCTGTGCATGGTGGGTTCTCTCCTAACCCACAGTCCAAAAACATGACTGTTAGGTTAATTGGTCTTCTAAATTGTCCCTAGGTGTGAGTGTGTGTGTGCATGGTTGTTTGTCCTGTTTGTCTCTGTGTTGCCCTGCGACCGACTGGCGACCTGTCCAGGGTGACCCCGCCTCTCGCCCGGAACGCAGCTCCATTAGGGACAAGGGTGTAAAGAAAATGGATGGATGGTATTTACGTTTAAGACATTATCAAACATCAAGAAATTTGAACATTTTTGATTTTTGAAATTTTCCAAAAGTAAAAAATGTTCAAATTTTGAAACTCAGAAATGTCCGAGGTTTTTTTTTTAAATTGTTAATCTCGACATTTCTGAGTTTTTTCTGGCAAATGTTTGACTTTTCAAACTCAGAAATGCCCAAGTTTTAATTTCTAGAATTCTTTTTGGATTCATTTTAAAAATTGTGCATCTTTTGGTGGGAATTTACTTATTTCTTTTCTGTCTACAATGGCTCCATTTTGTAGTTGTACAAATATCTTTAACAGTGGGCGGCCATGTCTTGGTAGGCTTGTAGTTGTGTCATACTCTTGCTATTTTCAGGTCAGACGCTTTAGCAGCACCAAGTGAGATATTCAAAACCTAAAGCCCTTTAAACACAACTTTATCCTGTCCTGTGTTCCTTCGTCTTCACTCTGAAGCCTTCACAGAACATAACATTTACTCACAGTAAAACACAGATGTCATATTATTACTACAGAATTATTATTATTATTTTTATACGAGCTTTTGACTGAATTTTTTAAAAAACAACAAAAACGCCTCCTCTGTGGTTGACGTGTGCGTGTTGTTTCGAGTCGGTCGTATTTGACGGCGGCACCACCACCGTAGAACAACGTTAAACAGCAGCAATGGCTCCAGGCAGTTATTTTAAACGGACCAGTTACTATTGGATCGCTGCTATAACGGCCTCATTTGGGTACTTTACTGTAAGTAGTTTAAACTTTATCCGACTGAACATAACCAGGACAAATATTAAGTGATCCTGACAAACTTTTATTAAGTATTTCGTACAGTTGGGGTTACCTGATATATCCTCCCCCGGGTTTATTTAAATTATTTAAACAACGTCTGCTGCTGTAGGTCAGTTTAATGTTCTTCTCTGACGCCATTTAATGTATCCTATTTAGTTAAAAACTGTCAATGCGGCTATCGTGCTGATAACTAATCTTATCAGTGTTAATTAAGTCCTGTGGTGGGTTAAAAAAGCTTTAGGTTAAAGTCCATTTTCTAAGTTAGCTTTATATTGACAGGAGCTGCAGGTCTAACCCAGCAAACAGCAGCCAGTTCATGTTGAAACGACAAAAAGCTTCCCTATTCTCCGTCAAAATGTCCGAATTTATGAACGTTATTATCATCTAATGTGTGCTGCCTTTGCAGATTCAGCAAAAACATCATGGTGGGTCAGGTTGCCCTACAGTGTAAGTTATATATTGGAAAATAAAAAAGTTCCCCTGTTGTGATCCCCTTAGAATAGATTAAACATTTCCAACATGCCAAACTGTATTTTTTTAAGACTATATCCTAACAATGCTCTTCAGTTTTGACTAGTGTCAGTTTTGTAGTTTGTTTTCTTTTAAATTAAACCTGATCTATTGCATTCACAACCACCTGCAAATGGCTAAAATATACAAGGCTCCCTATAAAAACACTGATAACTGCCTACTTTAATATTTCAAACACCAAATATGCATTCATATCCATTAATATACAAAGTGGAAGCTGTTTTAGCACTACAGCGGAAGCTAATATCTGCAGTTTTCAAGGAAAAGGTTTGATTTGTTTACATTTTCTGTTGTTATGAAACGTGTAGAATAAATAAAATAAATCATGTATTACCTTTACTGAAATTCTGCCATCTTTGTTGAAAAGATAAGCTAAGTGACATAAAGCTAAGAAAGCAAAATTTTTCCTTAAGTCTACAAAGATAAATCCTGTAAAAAGCAAAAATCTCATATTTAACATGTTTATTTATTGATTGATATTAGAAATGTGTGTTTCACATCCAGTTTCTGGTTAACTTTTGCTTTTTTAATTATTATTCCAGTTTTTCTTTTAAGGAAGAAGCTTGTTGACTTGCCTGTATTGCACTGTATTTTTATTAATTGAGGGACTGCAGATGAAAACTAGCCTTTATGGCTAACTTTAGCATATTTTCTAATGTTCATTATTTCTTTAAAAATAAAAATAACCAATGCAGACGCAAAGATCACAGAACATTGAAGCAGAGTTAATACTGTGTTTGTGCCGTTTTAAATGTCAAGGAATCAGAGGATTCCTCGCTAACTTGTGGTGAAATAATCCAAGTCTAATTTTAAACCCACCCTGACTGTAAAATAATGAAAGAATATTCATTCAGATTCATTTCCTCCAGGTATCTTCTGTTCATCCAACTTCATGTGACTCTGGTTGTGCAGAACTGACGAGTTCAAAGCCAAACCGATTTGGTTCGGACTCTTGAGAAGCCACACTTCGTTGGTCGGAGTGGAAACTGAAGCAAAGACTCATTTATTGGAGTTTCACACTTTGTTAGTGTCTCTCTGTAGCTTTTTGTTGGACTGGACGCCGATGGCCTCCTGGACTTCACAGCATTCATAAATACGACCACAGAGTTGATTTTAAATGATGCAAAGCAACAAAAACCACACTAGAAGAGAAAAGTTTAAACTTAGGGACCTAAAAAGGCTTATATGAAATTAATCCTTGGTCACACTTTTCTAACTTGAGTTTATTCATTTATTTAATAATGAATACTAAAATTCTTTTAAAATATATACTTATTTAAGTTTATTTTATTGTAATTTTTTAATATATATTTTAATCGTATTTTTATTTTTTATAACTACAATTGTTTTTGCAACAAAACAAAAAAGGTACGAATCACTTTTATGGAAAAATGCAGATTTCTTAGTAGCTTTCATTACATTTTGTCAAAGTTTATAAACAAAAAATAGTCACAAACTGCATGAACTGTTTGTTTTGGGTGTTTTACATCTAAACTCTCCACTGTTATTTTGCAGCTGATCGTGTTTGCACCGGATGTAATCCCGTACGACTGCCTCGGTCCGTTAGGCAGCGTGAGCAGCGACCTGGTGTATTACCATGCTGACCTGATATACAAAGGGTAAGAGATTAGGAACAGTCGCAACAACCACAGCGACTCCTGATGAATGACGGCTAAAAAAATTAAAGTATGCAAATCTTCAGCTCCACTAGTCTGAAAACAGCTTTCTGTGATGTGTGAAAACGTCAGCTAATCAGCTCCATTCATATGAAAACGCGGCTGTTTACGCCTACTCTGATGAGTAGCCCTTAAAGTCATATGACTGCTGCTGTATGGTTTGTTAATTAGCCGTTAAAGTCATATGACTGCTGCAGTTTCTGCAGAATATTAGGAGAAATTCAAGTCATGTGACAAGCAGAGCAGATGTTCCTGTTCTTTAGTGATTTATCTTTTATAAAATGGTGGAAGAAACATTCAGTCTCCATGTTGCGACTTGCTGCTTTTCCATTGGCAATTTTGGATGAGGTGGTTTTTCAGCTGTATTGAAGTTGGTTTATTTTTATCGCTTTCTTTTTTTTGCATCACGAGTCACATGATCAACAACTGGATGTTTCCACTGGCAGAAGAGACGACAGGAAGTAGTCGGAGGATGATGGTTTAACTAATTATTGTGTGAACAAACTAATTCACGTGTGATTTAGTTGCGTTTTTCAATTAGTGGAAATACCAGAATTGCAAGGTATTTATAATTTTTTTTTACATTAGTGGAATATTGACAAAGTTTTCCGCACATTTGTAATAGAAACGCAGCTCCTGACTGACTGATGGTTGTTGTTCGTTATTTCACCCCTTCATTATTTTGTACCTTCCTGATTTATAATCAATATTTTTGAAAGGATTTCTATATTCTACTGATTATCTGCTGTAAGGAAATGAAGTTTCAACTGGCTGCAGCAGTTTGTAGCTCTGTTGCCCTGCAGGAAGAAGGTCTTTTTTGGGTTTTACTGCATACAGTTTGCATGTTTTCCCTCTGTGTGTGTGGATTTTCTCCAGGTGCTGATTAATCATACAAACTTTAAGAGGACTTAATTTGCAAATCCTTCCATATCAGTCAATTTTCTTTGCAAAGTAAAGTAGTTTTGGTACATTTTGACATTAAATAGTCATAGAGATGCTCAAATTTAACTTGTTTAATTGTTCATACTTATTTTAGTTTATTTATTGTAGTTTTGTTCATTGGTACAAAATGTAATTGTGGTGTTAACTAACGCCATTTTCCAGCCTCCCCAAATTTTATTAAGAACGAACTGGAGAAAATTAGTTTGACACTCATTTCAACTTTCTATTTTTCTTTTGGGATTTTCTCTGCTGTACTGAACAACTGTTTATCAGTTTTTATTCCTTTAGCAGTTAATTTAAAATAAGGAAGCAATAAAGAGACAACTGAGCTTTCCATAAACAATAAAACTGAAACTACTCTTATCAGCTGTAAAACAAAACCTAAAGTGATTTTGTTTCAGAACCGTCCATCATCTTAACCTGCTTGGTGTTGCAGGCTGTTGGCTTCAAAACTGTTAGAAAAATAAACAAAACTTTATATTTAACATAATTGACTGATTTTATCTCAGAATGTTTTCTGTATTACATTGTTTCTGCTTTTGATGCTTGTTTAAAACCGTTCGTTTTGGAAACTTTTTGTTTCGAGTCTCTAAAGTTGTTTTCGCTGCAACGTTTCTAAAGTTTAAAGCAGAGCTTGAGTTCATGTTCTGGTTTGTCACCAGGTTGAAGCAGACAGACTGTAGGTCAGAGAGAAACGCACTGCAAAAACACAAAATCTTACCAAGTATTTTTGGTCTAGTTTCTAGTGCAAATATTTTAGTAAACTTGAAATAAGACAAAACTAACTGATAAGTAACTTTTCAGCAAAATATAGAAGCTTATTTTGGGTAAATAATTTGTTAATGTTGATAAAGTACTGGCAGATTATTTCACTTATAATATGAAAATATCTTATTATATGTGAAATAATCTGCCACAGGAACTAGCACTTTTTTTTTTTTAGATCAACTTTAAGGAATTATTTACTTTAATCAAGTTCCTGTATCTTGCTGATAATCTGGTTATAAGTTAGTTTTGTCTTATTTCAAGGTTACTAAGATATTTTCTCTAGAAAAAAGACTAAAGATAGTTGTTAAAGTTTTGTGGTTTTGCAGTGCGGCAGTCTGAACCGACGTCAAAGCGTCTGTCTGCAGAGATAAAACGAATCCAGTGATTTGCGTAGATAAAGTGTCTCCAAGCCTTGTGATCCTCTCCAGAAACTCAGACTGCAGCAGGAGAGTCAAACATTTACTGGAAGATTTGTTTCAGTAAGAACGTGGCTCTCTGGCTCCCTCTGGTTTCACAGAACTGGGTAAAAACAGACTCAAACTTGAGTCCTGGTGTCCCAGTTTGCAGTGATAAAATTAATAAAATTGTGTAAAAAAACCAGTTCTCTTTAGGTGATTAAATGGGTTTTTCTGTCTGTTTCAGGTGGTGGGCAGCCGTTGCTGTTCATGTCTTAGAAGCCGCTTACGCTTACAAGCTGTGCAGGTGAGACTGCAGGGAGCCTAACTGTCCACTAGGTGGTGGTAGAGCTCAGGCTGATCTTATTTAAACTCATTTGACTATTGCATATAATCATTATGAGCACGAATATAACTGAAAAAAACACGTTTTAAGATAATTTTATAAACAAGAGTTTGGTGTTCAGGTTTGAATTTGTTGTGGATTTTCTCTAAACTAAACAAAAACTTAAATAAGTACGTATCTTAATGTTTGGATGAACATTTCAAGGTTTGCTTGATTTGTGTATCAAGTCCTTGAAAGTTCTTGATATTCAAGCTGCACAGTTTTATAATAACATGTAATATAACGTTTAATTAAAAGCCTAACATCTGTTAATAAGAAACGTAAGCATTTTTTCCTCTCTGCCTGAAGTTAAATCAGACTAAAATTTTCTTGTTTTAGGTCAGTTAGAATTACTAAAATTATTTCAATTTCCTAAATACCAGAAAATTTAGCTAGAAAATTTCTAGAGATTTTTTTTTGTAATGTTTATTATTCCTAGTGGCTCAATTACTTATTGATGTGGAATTTCTTATATTTTATACTTTAAACATTTGTCTATTTTTAAAAAAGAGGTTTTAAGTTGATTTTGTTTTCCTGTTTAGGATCAGTTTCAGCTGATAAAACTCAGATGTTGGAAGTGAAAAACGTGCATCTCTATTTTTTAATTAATTTGTAATGATATATATTTTTTTTATTCCAATGTTGGGCTGGAAAAGTTTGAAAACCTACCTAGAAAATACTTGAAAAGTGCTTGAATTTCAAGCATACGAGCACCAAAAGAACAGGATCACATCTAAAAACCGTCACTAACGCTTTTATATTCATTTATTTTTGTTTCCTCACAGCGAGAAAGGCATCAACTACCCGCCCACTCAATTGCGGTGGGTCGTCCAGACGTTCCTGTTCGGCTACGCCTCGCTCGGCATGCTCATTAAGTACAACCCGAAGCGCCACAAAAGGTACTGAACGCGGCCGGCGAAGCCTCCAGAGCGAAACAGCTGAACATTCCTGGTGCCTTTTCCCCCTAGGATGAGGGAAAACTGATGATATAAACACTAGAAATTGAATTAGTGTCTCTGTTTTAACCTTTAATTCACTGGCGCATATATTTTAACTACATTCCATTTATTTTCTATGAAGAAAAGCTGAAGAAAATGTTAGAATTGATGTTAAATTAATAATATTGTTGATAGTTGTTTAATTAATTAATCTGCCTTCAGATAGATTTTATGTGCAATACAACAGGAGTCCTGGATCAATTACTTTGTGCTCTAATGATGTTTACAACAAGCCTGCAAGGTTGCAATAGAGATTCCTCAACTGCTGCTCAGTCGTAACGTCAGGCACAGGTACGCTGCTGTCAGCTCGAGAGAAGATTTTTAAAATCAGGAGATATTTTCATATTTACCTCTGTCACTCTACGGCGCTTCCGCTTGCTGTCGAGGAGGCTGAAAGTCTTCAATAAATAATTTGAAAACTGGTTTCTGTTTCATTTACGTTATTTATCAGGGTTTTCTCTGGAAAAAAAACATTACATTTGTGGATCTGGATATAATTACAAAAACATTTATTTATTTACACCCTCTAAAAGTCTTTAAATTTAGCCTCAAAAAGTAAAATTAAACGCCATTCACACAGGTGTATAGACATTTGTTCACAGCTCTCTTAAAGTCCCGCTGCAGGTCAGGTTGATGTTTGGTCTTTAGATATAAAACTGCAGAACCTTAAAGAGACAGAATTATGTATTTTCCAGGCAGATGCTACCTTCTTACATCATAATTAAGTACCGTAGTCTCCGGACTATAGAGCACACCTGATTATAAGCCGCACCCAGTACATTTTTAAAGAAAAAATCATTTGTACACACACAAGCCGCACCTGTGTATAAGCCGCACGTGCCTACATACAGACGGTACACAGAAAGAGTTTTCAAAGTTTTAGTAATATACCTTAGCTTTTCTTTCCAAACAGCAGCAGTAACACAGCAGCAATACGGTAGTAGCACAGCACTAACAGGGCTGGTTAAAAAAACATACCGGTAAAAGTCACTGAGAGCCTCTTCATCTTCCTCCTGAGCACTGAGACGTGTTAAGTTACATTAAACTTGCGTCTTCCTCTACAGATATATTCCACCTGTCTCATTCTTACCTTCTCTGCTCCAGCGCCCCCTGGCGGCCGTTAGAAAAAATGCATAAATAAGCCACATCATTGTATAAGCCGCAGGGTTGAAAGCGTGTGACAAAAGCCGCGGCTTATAGTCCGTAAATTACGGTAACTATGTTAGCTTCAGCTGTTATAAAAATCATATATGCATATCGAATACGACTTGGAAGAAATTTCTCCCTTGCAATTAGGTCTCTATCTCTTTAAGAAGCTCCTGCTCTTTCTGAAACTTTGCTGAGCTCATCGACAGAGCATATTGTGAAAACTATAGTAGTGAACTCTTTATTTTGCACTTTTCCCAGATTGTGTCCCAAACACACATATTACTGAACTCCATCTATTTGCAAACGTTTCTCTTGTGTTTAAATGCATCAAATTTGAATAAATAATTGGAATTAGCTTGAAGTGCTAATAATGGTTAGCCTGGTCACACAAGAATTAGAAAAATCACACTTGTCTTCTGATTAAAAACCGGAATGAGGTTTTAATTTAGTCATTAACAAAATAATTTAATGTTGCCACAATATTGAATGAAAACTGGGGGGAGAAAAACAACTTTACTTGATCCAAATAGATTCACATCCCTCTAACATTCCAGTGTTTAATATTTGGAAAGTAATTTACATAAATGTATGTCAGAATATTAGGGTCATTCTAACAAAGGTTAAAAAATAAAATAACAAAAATAGGCATAATATTAGGATGAAATCATATGAGAATAAAGTTAAAATAATACATGAATAAAATCAATCTTAGAGTCAAAATAATATTTGAATAAAGTTATAATATTGTGAAAAAGTTTCAATAACATGCCTTTATTCTTGTAATTTTTAAAATTGTATTTTCATGGTCATATACTTGCAATGTTTTATGTAGGAATACATTTTTTTTTACTGTTCAAATGCTAAAAAAAATTAGCATTTAATATATTTTTTTCTTTTTTTAAATTAAGTGATGCATGTCGTACCTCTGGTAGTTTTACTGCAGTAACTCATAATGGAGTACATGGGTGTTTTTGATGTTTCTATCTGTCATAAAATCCCAGATCCAGTCACTGTTTAAAAATAAACATCAGAAAATCAAACAAAGAATCCTTTTGAAATTGTTTGAATATTCACCATAGTTTTATTTTAGCTTCGTCAGCAGGACAGTGCATTGCTCCACCTCAGGTTTTACGTCTCAAAGCAGCAGCACAGGTTTTCACATTGCCCTCTGCTTAAAGACATTAAGAGCTTTAGCTCATCTTAAGCAGCCCAGGCACCGTTAGACACAGCTCTCCAAGCCATTCTCACTCACTTTTTCTCTTAATTACACAACAAATGCATTTCTGTCCTTTTTTCCTTTCATAAAATCTGCACAGAAACAAAATAAAAACATTTGTTCGCTTTTGTTGTCTCTCTGACTCTTCTACAGTGGGGTGTATAAACACAGAAGTATGTACAGCTTCTTAAAAATATATATACTCTGAAAATATTAACTTTTATTTAGGGGGCGCACCAATTTATCTGCGCCGAAGTCCTTAATTTGGGAGACCGGCCGATACTTACACATAAAAACTATCTTGTACCTCATCAAAGGTCTAAAATCAACCGCTGTCCTGACCGTTTGTCACTGCGTCACTTAATCATTCGAGGCGCCATGATGGACGTCGGAAATGAGGGAGGGGAGTGTTGAACAGAGTGACGGGAAATGTTTTTGGCAGTTTATTCTTGGTTTATACTTGTTCGAGTCGAGCTAATTTGTCTGTGAACGTAACACACCTGGTTGGGGCTCAAAGGCGGCGGTATTTACAAAAGTTGTAAGCAGCTAGCTTAGAAACCGACACTTTCCTCCTCCCTCCTGACGTGTTGATCAAATTACCATCTTTGTCTGAATTCACAATTCATGATTTATATCATTATATCAAAAACATTGTTTCCCTTTACACCTGAGCAGCCTTAAAAACGTACAACAGACGAGATGCTAACCAGTTTCTTCCCCATACATGCTAGGCTACATGACTGTGCGGTATTGTCTCCATGGTTACGGATAAATGCACCTTCTCCATGAAGCAATATTTGATATCTTTCTAATTATACGTACAAAGTATATGATGATGTAATAACCTTGTAAAAAGTCATTTGCAGTAGATTTGTTCGCTTCAAATCAGCGGTTACAGCAAGGGCTGAGAACCATTAACGGCTGATCTTTCCTCGTTAAAAGTTATGTAATAAAATGACAAGTTTGGTTTCTATCCTTGTCTTTAAGGTGAAATCAACTAAATAGAAGAGATATTAAGCTACCATGTTTGTTCTTTTGACTAGCTTTAAAGGAGCGCATTGGTTGTTTTGACGTCCATCATGGCGGAGCGAGTGGAGTGCCGAACAGCGTGATGCCAAAGGGACAACATTTAGCGACATTTTAGACAAAAAAAGCCTGGGATCGGCCAAAATTAGAATCGGCAGGTCTGGCTTTTTAAAGAAACTGCAACCTGTGCACCCCTACTTTTAGTCTTTTCTTGTGTTTGTATAATATTAATGGGAAATTACCTTGAAACTAACCACACCATCCAACCTGCAGCTAATTCAGAGTGTTTTATTCTGATAAGAGAGGTTGGTTATTGGTTGGTTATCGTCCTACTGAAGGATGTGTAGGGAATCCCTTCCAAATTTATTTACACTCCACCTTCTTTCCTCTTGTCTCGTTTTGTTTCGATCACCGGTCCAGCCAGCATATCGAAGGGTAGCGCTCGTTCAGCGTCTTGCGCAGCTGAGTGCTTTGCGTCTTATCCCTGGTTTCCACCACGCACTCCACCTGTCAACACAACAAACACGTACACTTTGTTTCAGAGTTAGGGTTTCGCCTGCTAATCAGCCCTGACCTTTCACCTTTTGACGCAGCCGGTTGGCAAACAACGCAACAATTAGTCTGGGCCGAAGACGAGCCCAGAGATTAAGAGACTTTTCAGCTTGTTTCTAATCAGAATTAGGGAGATTAGAAACAGAGTCCAGGAAAAAGTGTTATATGTGGTCTGAGGATTTGTTATGGAACTTTATGTGGAGACTGGCAATGCTAATCAGTCTGCATGACCTGTTAGAACATGGCTAGATCCTGGGAAAGTAGTGAATTTATTTCAGGGGTGTCCAAAGTGAGGCCCGCAGGCCATTTGTGTGCAATTCAAAACAGCAGTTGAAAAACGGACTAAATTTGGCCAATAGATGCAGAGTTTTAAAATGATCAGCAACATAATTTTCTTAAAAATTATTTATCTTTTCAAAATAAATTCTCTTAAGGGAAACAAACCAATTTAAAAAAGAACAACTCACATTTTTCGATAAAAAGTTTTTCCGATAGCATCAGGTGGTTTTTCTGCTGTATCAAAATTTGTTTATTCACAAAACTGCGATGGAAACACTTTTCTTTTTTACATCACACGAGTCACACGACCAACAACCGGACGTTACTACTGGCAAGAACCGTGAAGAAGACGAGGACAGGAAGTGGCAGGACGACCACTTCCTACATATTGACTTATCACATGAACAGAAATATTCACAAGATTTTAATTGCATTTCTTATTTAAATAAAACACCTCAATTATCAAATTGTTTTTTTGCCAATAGAGGAATATTGATAAAGTTTTACACACATTTGTAATGGAAACAGTAAAAACACATTTATCCAGAGACTTTTCCTGAAAAGCCACGTTTGCTGCACTCAAATCAACTTTTATTTTTTATTAAACTTGGGTAAATCTAGCAAGCGTTTTTAAAGAACGTGATTTAAATTCTATCGTCATTACTGAAAATAAAGTTATTCAATTTATTGTTGTCCATTAATAATGTTTAAACCGCCCAAAACTATCCGCATTTGTTGTTGTTTTTACTGTTTTCTCCACTGTTTGTTCAATGGAAGTACTAATAAAAAGTAATTTAAATGTCGAAACTGTGAGCCGTTTAGTGATAGAAATCACACTTCACATTACAAATGGAAATGTTTTTCTAGGAATCTATTTGTGTTTGTTGTGAAAGTCATTTTGTTATCATATTAGAACTTCATGTCTGTATCGCCAACCTCTAAGAATTGGTGACAAAAAATGAATTTATTAAGATTGTTTCGTTTTATGGTTGGTAAAATAATGGATGAATGTTTCCTCATTATTCACAACTCAATTCTAAAATACTTGGGAAATTAAATGGTCTTTTTTAAACTCATATTCTACAATTTTCCTCAGAGTTGTAGATGCTGATGGATTTCATGTAGTGATCAGTATTAAAGTTATGCAATAACTAATAAATCAATTAATTACATGACAAATTAAAATGAGCTCAATAATTTCCATTTGCATGATTTATTGTTTTTCTTTTTTTTTTTTACCAAAAACTGGATGATAAAAGTCTTCAGTCTGTTGCTTTGGTCTCAATATTCCCTTTTTTAAGGACTTCATAATTAATTTGATTTGTTGTTTTGTTTATGTATTTTGGATATTTAAAACATTCCCGTATTAAATGTTTGTTAGAATTTGAAGTTTGTTGATCTTTGAGAATGTGTCCTGAACTATTATATTACTTGAAAATGGTATCAAAACAACAATATTATCGTTTATCGCAATTACTTCAATTTATCATCTAGCAAAATTTGGCCTAATTGCAGCGTCTCTGAAGAAGCCTCTGACTGAAGACTCTATGACTAATGAAATCATAAAAAAGGACAGAAAAGGACAAATTACCCGCCTACCTTTGCTTTGAAGACGTCTGACTTGTCACTGTGTCTGCGATGGCAAACATCCAGCAGTCTGGGAGGAGAACGAAAACACGCAGAGTTAAAGAAAGCGTCTGGCACCAAAATGGGAACAGATTAAGTCTGAACCTGTCCTTACCTGACGTCCTCTCTGGACAGGACGTCCAGCAGTTTGGCCATGTCTCCTGGCCATTCTCCCAGCTGCACAGAGAATTTACTGACCCGGTCGTCCAGCACCAGAGCCCGGTCCACACACTGCCTCACCAGGTCCGGCTCCATGTTGGCGCTGCTCACCACAACGACCACCCTGCAGCAGAAACGGTTAGCATGAGCCAAAATGGCGGCCAGTGATGTCTAAACATGGGCAGAGTACTCAAGTAGCAGTAGCTCTACTTCAACAGATTTTTACTCTAGAAGTAAAAAGTCACAAGAAAAAACTCGAGTAAGAGTAAAAAGTATTTGGTAGAAAGTTTACTCAAGTACTGAGTAACCGATCGAATTATCAATGATTTAATATTTAAAAATGACATAATCAGGCAGACAAAATATACAGTTAAGTGGAAATTTTGGTATTTAAATGACAATAATTTATATAAATAACAAAAAAATAATAAAATCAGACAAAAGAAAATTTTCCAAATCAGTTTCAACAAAAACTGCAGCTGTGTGTCTGTCTGGTGAATTTTGGTTAAACATGTTTGTTTCTCATTCAGTGGATAGAAAATCCAGAAATTTTACTCAAGTAAGAGTAGAAATACTTCATAATAAAATACTGGAGTAAAAGTAAACAGTACAAATACTCCTAAAAGTAAATATATAAAAAAAAAAGTTATTTATCACAGCTGGGTCAAACCTCAGAGTTTAGACTGAAACCAGCTGCTGAACTACGACAATGTTAAAATATCTGACCCACTTTTTCCCTCTTAGTTCTGGAAGTTGCCCTGCCAATATGGCCGCCAGTCCCATGGCTCCCACTGTGTCCACTGTGGAGTGCTCCACCTCCTGAAATCGCAGCATCGCCACCAGAGAGTCTTCCTCGCTAGCAACAAAACAGAAATCAAAATTCACACACTGAATTCACCAAGTGAAGGATTAAAGATCACACAGGTGAGATTATCCTGGAGATACAACGTTGTTCATCTCACTTCTTTAAAAATAGTTTGGTTTTTTTTGGTCTCATGGTGTGGATTTGTTGCGGAGTTCCAGTACCTGACAGGAATAACTTTGCTTATCAGTTTCTTGGACAGACGGAAGGTATCTGCACCAAGCGAACGCTCGTTAAAATCTGAAAAGACAAATAATACCATAGAAACTAGTAAGAAAAGAAATGTGTTTATTGTGTTCTACCAACATGTGAAAAGAAAGTTAACAGATTTCATCATTATCAGCGTGACTACCTGCATAGATAACGGTTTAGGGTACAGCTTGTAAAGTTACAGTCAAAAATGATCAGAAATAATTTAATATTTAGACAATAATAAAAATTTATTTTTCAAAGTCATTATTTTCACCATAAAATTTATAAATATCTCAATTTTAAACTAAATATTCAAAGAGCAAGCTAAATATTTAACTCAGAGGTAAATATTTAGCTAATGTGCAAATTTGCTTGAAGCTTGAAGCCAATAATTAGATTGGTAATTAATGTTTTGTTTGGAAGTAAATATTTAACTTGCCAGCTTAATATTTTGTTTAATGCCAAATATTAAGTCTTAGTGCCTGAAATATTTTGTTTGAAGTTAAATATTTATCTTTCTAACCAAATATTTTCTTTGGAACTAAACATTCAGTTTGAAAGTAAATATTTATTGTGCTAAATAAATATTTTATTTTGAAAAAAAGATTTAATTTTGAACTAAATATTTAGTTTGGTAACTAAATATTTAGTATTTAGTTACCAATACTTAGCAGTATTTATTTTACTGTATTTAAATACTTATTTTAAATACAGTAAAATAAGTATTTATTTTAAATATAAGTAAAAATAAGTATTTATTTTACTGCTAAGTATTTAGCAGTAAAATAAATATTTACTATAGTTGTAAATAAGTGAATAAACGACATGGTGAATTGTGACGATTGAAAAATGAACTCATTTTTTCTCTCATGACAGGTTAAAAAACACAAATTAATGCTGTTAGTTTTTGAATGTGTAACTTTATGAACTTCAAAGTTTGATGGGTTTTGCACGTCAGTAAAGAACCATTTGCTTCTCACCTCCATACAGCTTCTTATTCGGGTTGCTGTGCAGGTTTTTGATCGGGCCGTCTGTTTTCAGAGATTGTAGCAGCAGAGGGAAACCTTCTGGTTCAACTCCCTGTTAAAGAAAGTTCAACTTTTAATATTTAAATGTACATAAGTATTTAAAGATAATGATATCCAGTGTGGTTAACATCATAAAGGCAGATTAGAAAACAAAACTTTCTAATTCAACCCAGAATCTTCTGGGGATGTTTGATTATTTAATAAGTGGTTTTCACATTCATGTTTCCATTGAAGCCACTGTGAAAGCTTTACTATTTACAATAGAAAATGTACTTTTTCTTTTCTATTTTAGAGCTTTGCATTGTGAATAACTGGGTTTTTTTGTTTGTGTTCACAGAAAGTGACATGTAAAAGTTACTGAAGGAAAAGTTTAACTTCTGCGAAAATAAACTGTATTTTCTATCAAAGAAACCTGTAAAAGTTAAAGCAAACTGCACACTGCAAAAACACAAAATCTCTTTACACTTAAAATAGGACAAAACTAACTTGGAAGTAATGTTTTAGCAAGATATATGAGCTTGTTTTAAGTCAATAATTTTGTAATTTTGATTAAAAAAAAAGTTCTACTTCCACTTGCAGATTATTTCACTTATAACAAGAAAAAAATGTCTTGTTACAAGTGAAATAATCTGCCAATTTAATTCATCAATACTCAGTAATTACTGACTTAAAACAAACTCCTATATCTTACTGAAATGTTACTGTCCTATTTTAAGTGTACTGAGATATTTGCACTAAAAAACAAACAAAAATACTTAGTAAGATTTTGTTTTGATAAAGTAAACTGTACAGCAAATGTGAAAAATATCCCTTTTAAATTTGGGATATGTGATGAAAAATGTCCATTTTGCTAATTATGTTGTTTGCTAATAATTTTATTATCATGATTTAGTACAGTTTATGTGTACTTACTATAACAAGAATCTGGGAGTTGAGGTATTTGAGGGCTGCGGCGGTGCTGGCCAGAAGTCCATACTGTCCTGCTGCAGGAATCACCACTGCATCCACTTTGGGAATCTGGTCAAAGATCTCCAGGCCCACAGTTCCCAGTCCTGCTAGGTACTCTGCACTCTCATCTCTGGAAACAAGGAAAGGCTTAGATGTGCTCATGTAAGGCTGCAACTGGCGATTATTTTAGTAATCAATTATTCTGATGATTAATCCAGTAATCGGACTTCAGATTATTGGCACATTCTGCATATTTTTCATTTAAACATTTAAGTTATTTTGTACAATATTATAAATACACAAACAAATAATTACATTCTGTTCTAAAATAAGACAAATAAATTTTATTGCCTAATACGCAATAGCATGACATTCCTTTAATGAACTATTGATTAGCAAAGGATGTAGAAAGTTCAGCCATTTCTGCCTAACTTAACATTATTACAGTTTAGGATTTATCTGTTGATTATTTTATTTTATTTTTAGAATATTTGAACAGCAAAAGTTGCTTAATACGTATGAGATTATTTATTTTTATTACAGAATTGGAACCAATTGAAGTTAAAGCTGCCACTTGAGGAGTTCTTGGTAAAACATATTTATAGACATATTCTTTTTTTTATCTTAAATACAAAATGCATATATTTTTTTTTGTAGTTTTGACTTAATTATTGCTCTAACTGTATTGTTCTTTCACAAAGTGGCATGTTTTAGACCATATGCTCCAGTTAATGATTAATCTGGTAATAACTTTGATGTGCATTGATGATTTTGATTATATTTCACAAAATGTAATGTTTAATGCTTGTTTCATAATTGATTGTATCATATCTTTATGATGTAAAGAACTTTGAACTACCTTGTTGCTGAAATGTGCTGTTATACAAAGAAACTTGAATTTAATTAATTTAGTTAAAGATTATTTCAGTAATCAATTAATCACGATTAATCTGATTAATCGTTTCAGCCCTAATATCTGAATAGATCCAAACAGCCACACAGGATGATGCTGCCATCACCATGCTGTGCAGTTTGTTACACTGTTTACTCCATTTAACGATTAATCGATTACTAAATTAGTTGACGATTATTTGAGTAATCGATTAATCTGATTAATCGTTTCAGCCTTGTCCTCATGCTTTACCAGCATATCTGAAATCTGATATTACAAGTTTTAAAATGAGACTGACTCTTCCAGGTAGAGGTATCCGTTCTCTTTGGCCAGATGGCGGGCGTGGTTCTGGGAGTCGTGGCTGGTGCCGCCGTACGAGATGACCATGGCGCCGTAGTCTCTGTAGGTACGCAGGCGTGGAGAAGAGCAGCTTGATGGCATGATGGCAAACACCGGTATCTTCAGCTCGGCCGCATGGTGAGCCACGGCCATGGAGAAGTTACAGTCGGTGGCCACGATCACACCTTTCCTCTGCTGCTCCTGGGAGGAGACAAACTCACCGTCATCATCGTCACCCTGATTCACAAATGATCAGAACAGAAAGAGGTCCTGTATTTACCTGTGTGAGGGAGGTGAGCAGGTACAGCACTCCTCTCTCCTTCACAGAGCCGGTGTAGTGAAGCTGCTCCTTCTTCAGGAAGATCTCCATCCCGTACTGCTTGGACAGTCTGGAATACTGCGCATAAACAAGCAGCATCATCTGTTAAATGCTCACTGGCTGCTGCTTTCTGTTCAAACTAGATATGAAATGGGACGTGTTATGGAAAATTCACATCTTTCTTCTTCCATTTGCTTCTACAATAAAGATCATGCACTTAAAAAAGAAAAACACAGAGATTTTTGGGCAAAAACTTTATGTTTTTTGGTGTCTGGAAAATAAGCCACTTCAAAAACGTCACAAATCAGCACCAGTTACCTAGCGACCCCAGCAGAGTTCTGTACGTTACCTAGCAACCCAGCCAGCTGGTTTTACTGCGGTACAATGGCTGCTGGAAAAGACAAGTGTTTTGTTTTTGACTTACCGTCCACAAACCACTTGCTTACATCATAATGAATGAACTTTGACCCACTCTTCATTCCAACAGTGTAATTCATTGCAAGTTGCTTGATTCTCATCTCCCTACTCTGCTCTGTCTCAAATTTCTCCCATCAACATGGATTTCTCTGGCAGAATTTCAACTGAATTAGCTGCCTAAAAGCTAAATGCACAACACTCTCTGTTTCCCTCATAAATTCACACAACCAGCATACCGTGCAAGGTGTCTTCTGTATCGCTGACTGGATCGTGAAGGCTGCCGCGCTGATGTCCTCAAATCGGAGGAACTGAGCCGGAGGTTTGGGGATGATCCTGAACTCACTCACTCTTCTGGTTTTGGGGGGATCCATGAGCTTCAGCTCAGGGGTTCCAGCCACGCCGGTTTGGTGGTACTTGACATCTCCATTTAGAAGTTCCTCCTCACCGAAGTCCTTGAGACGCTCCGGTTCAATGAGAGTCGGCCGGCGGCCCACGGCGCCATTACAGACGGGTTTGTAGGAGCCTCCTGGAAGACCGGGTCCAAGACGCAGTTCCTCCCTGAAATAATAAACAAATGAAGGATAGAGAATAACTTTCAGGTGCTAATGTCCTTGTCAGAAGGTACTAAACTCATTGGAACCTCTACTAGAGATTCGTAACCAAAAGCTTGACAAATCTAAATATCTTAAGATTGTTCAAAGACAATCCCCAGACCTCTGATTTGGTCAAACGATTTGGTGTATCAGGGTTGGGCAATAAATCAATCTTTTCATTTAATTGATTATTTTTTATTCTTTAGATTTGAACTGAAGACTGAACTAAGCTATAAATATTTTTTTCAGTTATGAGAATAAAGTCATAGTATTACAAGAACACAATCATAGTAATAGTATAATCCTTACATGACAACAAAGTCACAATAAAACGAGAATAAAGTTTTAATATTATAAAGTTGTAGTATTAGAGGAATTAAATAGTAATTTTATAAAAACCCAACACAAAAAATAACAGAAAATGAATTATTCAAGTTTTTTCTCTTTAAAGCAAATTTCTTCTGGTATTTTTAAGATGTTCTTCTGGTAAAATTACGTCTTTGTTCTGCTAATAAGAGGACTTTTCTCTGAGAATTAAAGCTTGCAACGTTTTTTAGAACAGAAACCAAAAGGGGAAAATCATTGATTAAAGATATTTAATCGCCGCGCCGTCGTCCTCCTCCTCCTACCACTTCCTGTCGTGTTCTTCGTCTTTTCTGCCTGCAGTAACATCCGTTTGTTGATCACATGACTCGTGTGATGTGAAAAAAGTGTTGCAGTTTTGTGGCTAATTTCGATGCAACCAAACAAAACCAGCTTAAAAATCTTTATCTGAAAACGTTATGAGACGTTTCCGTTACATTTCAACTCTAAACTGTGACAACATTCAAGATGGCCACACATTTACTTCTGTTTGATGCTTGTACCTTCTTAATAAAGCACTTTTATCACAATAAACACTTTTAAAATGACAGTTTCTGGTATTTCCAGAGTTATAGGAAACAGATCTGGCCTCAGTAAAAGTGTAGACAGAATGATAAATCCTTCAAGTCTGAGCCGAACTGATTCATCCTTCACATCTATCCAGCTTTAAGTGGCTGTGACTGATTACATCAATAAGTCTACTTATGATTTATTAGTTAGTTCGGTTGCTCTTTTAAGGGAGATGTAAATTAAGTGGCAATTTAGAGCTGAAGGGAGGATAGTTTGATTTATAACAGCTTGGTAAATGGACACAATTAATCTGAATTGTTTAATTTTGCTCCATTTATATTCTCATTTATCAAAGGACACCAAACAAACCTGGTTTAGACTTTTTTTATGCATACTCTGAAGCGTAATTCATAGAGCAGGCCTTCTGCAACATTAAGGATTACCCATAATGCATTAAGTAATGTGCTTAGGCACTAAAACAAATCAAAATGGATTTAGCGGATGTGGTTTTATTTTGCTAGATGGCCACCAGGTGGAGCTGCTCTCTCGGATAAATCTCGCTCTGCAGACAACACCCTGCTCCATTTCTTTCACCCTGATCTATTATAAGCAGCACATTCACCTTTCACCTGGTCTCACGAAGCCATTACACTCTCTGCCCCATTTTATCCGTTATATTTAGTCCACTGAAAACTGAGTGCCCTTATAATTGTGAATGAGAATAAGAGAAAAGTCCAAAGCTGCACCTGCGTTAGACGAGCTTTGAATCAAGGGCAGAGTTCAATAATGGAGAAAAAAAAGCATCAAAGAAAGGAAAAGAAAAACATGGCAACCTTGAAGAACCTCTTCAAAGGAGAAGAGGGGATGAAGTGGTAAGCAGGAGCTTATTCTGCATCAAATGGTCCAAAAAATAAGGAGTGAGGATGAAGCAAAGCGGGTCAAGGAGGCATTTAACCCAGCTGGCTTTTATCATTTTAACACGTCTTCCTCAAAGAGTTCATTTGGATGAACGGTGAAGCTTTTTCTGAAGACCCTGACTGCTGGACGGTGCTTTATTTAATGTTCACTGCAAAAACACAAAATCTTATCAAGTATTATTTGGCCTAGTTTCTCATGCTAATATCTTAGTTCACTTGAAATAAGACAAAACTAACTTAAAAGTCATTTTTAGCAAGACATTTGTTTTAAGTAAATAATTTCTTAATTTTGATGAAAAAGAACTAGTTCATTGGCAGATTATTTAACTTATAAGAATATATTTTTTTCATGTTATAAGTTAATTTATCTGCCAAGTATTTTTAAAATCAATATTAAGGAATTATTTACTTAAAACAAGCCTCCATATCTTGCAGAGATAGAGGCTTGAAATAAGTAAGACTTTGCGTTTTTGAAGTGTACCAAGCATTTTTTTGGTCTAGTTTTTCATGTAAATGTCTTAGTATACTTGAAATAAGACAACATTATCTTACAAATAACTTTTCAGCAAGATAAAGGAGCTTGATTTAAGTCAATGATACCTTAATATTTCACTTATAAAATGGGGAAAATGCCATAATCTACCAGTAGAACTAGAACCTTTTCATACATCTCGTGGAATTTACTTAAAATAAGCTCCAAAAGTTACTTTTTCTCTGATTTCAAGTGTAGTGAGATATTTGCACTGAAAACTAGACAAAAATACTTGGTCAGATTTTGTGTTTTTGCAGTGTTGAGGTTTGGCATCAATTGAATTTCTTAACTGTTTTGCTTTAGCCTGCATGAGTGCAGAACTAAAACCAAATGACTCTTAGGAGGCTCTTCTTCTGTTTCTGTCTGCCTTTCTGGCAAAACGATCAAAATGAGCAGGAAACCAAACAGAGAAAGAGAATTTTGTGGGAATTGGATGGACCAACTGCAAAGGTAAACATGAGAGAAACCCGGCCTGGCGAACCAAATCAAGGGCATAAAAGAC
>CAEFZY010036923.1:0-12938 GCA_903066815.1 Brachyrhaphis roseni
ATATATATATATATTTATAAAAGTTACATACTGCAGCTTTAATTTCACTTAGGAGAGGACGGGTCAGGAGGGACGTGGGCTAGAGCTGCTGCTGACTGACTCATCTGTTAAGTGGTAGAAGGTACAGGGACAAGTTAAATATATGAATATCTTGGTAATTTTTTTCCTTAATTCAGTTGGTAATAGTGAAATGGGGGCAAACAGTAGTCTCTAGCTAAGCTAACTATGCTAAATGGTTGATAATCTCACAGTCTACCCACCTCTCTTGGAGAAAAACTGGGTTATAAATCGACACTTTTGGCTTTTTCTCTCTCTCCCTCTCTCTATTTTTTTTTTTTTTTTTTGAAAACCTGACTTTATAATTTTTCTAAACAGCATAGTAATTGTCACAGTCGTTCTTGTCTTCTACTGTCTGCTGCTGAAGTCAAGCTCCAAGCAGGAACTAACCATTTTATGCAGGTCCAGGGGATGTTCACTGCAAATATGGATGTGTGTTTTTTGGTCTAGGAGGGGCAACATTTGATTTTTACTGCTATAGACAATCTTTGAAAATACAATATGATTAATTTTGTAATTGACAGGGCCCTCCCTTTTTTAAAATTATTTCTATGAACAAAAAATAAATAAAAAAGTTGTCGATTGCCCCCTCTTGGTCAGGGGCTCTTAGAATTGTCATAACCAATGTGACAGCAGTTTGCAGGAAGCAAATCAAACAAGAACACTAAAATTTTTATTACAAATAAAATCACAAGTGATTTCACCAAAGAACTCAAAACTAAACACTATTACTCAACATTATTCTTCCAAAATTAGTGAGATGTCCTGCTTGAAAGTCCAAAAGACCCAATAGGGTTTTCAACAAGAATTTCCTGGTACTCAATTTAATCGTCCTCATTTTTAGTAAGCAGCAGGTCTCCAGTATCAAAGAAAGCAAAACAGCTTCAAAGCTTCACTAAGCACGTATGAGATCTAAACCCACACACCTCAAATTATTTTAATTATTGTAAAATCCATCAAAGCATCATTTTGAATGAACTATTGAAGCATCACTAATGTGCTTTGAACAAATAAAAATCAAGACAAAAGATAAACACAAAAACAAGACATGAGAAATCATCCCATTTTCAGGACCTTTTTTGAAGCAACTGTCCTGCTTCATAAAGGTTTTACTTTGAGCAGCAGAGTTACAGTCTGTTAATCTGAAAAAAAAAAAAAAAAAAAAACAAGCAAGTGTGAAGACATTCTGCTGACTGAGGAATTTTGTTTTACATTTTTGTTCTCATTTTGGTGCATTTCTCACATCACTACTAACCCAAAAAAATTATTTTAATTACTACAAACTGCCAAATCCACCTAATCTGCAAAGAAGTGTCCCTTGCTCAAAATGGATATTTCATTCCTCAAAGGTAAGTGTTTTTATCAGTGATAGTGTCTACTATACTTTAGTATACACTAAGTAGTAGACTACTTTCTGTTACTAGAGTTGACAGTCTGTCAACTACTTTCTGTCAACCTGAAGTGTACAAACTTCTTTATATAGCAATAAAAAAAGTTATAGTAATAAAAACTATCTTTAAAAAATACTTCTCTCATTATTCTGTCATTTAGCAAATAGAAACAATGGTAATCCTAATGCACCTTATTCAAATTTCATATCAGACAGTGTGGGAAAAAAAT
The DNA here is from genome assembly GCA_903066815.1 of Brachyrhaphis roseni. Taxonomy (NCBI): domain Eukaryota; kingdom Metazoa; phylum Chordata; class Actinopteri; order Cyprinodontiformes; family Poeciliidae; genus Brachyrhaphis; species Brachyrhaphis roseni. The sequence goes on from CAEFZY010036923.1 coordinate 1,678, forward strand.
GCATGTCTCTTCTTGTTGCTGTAGTGGTTAAACTGTTGAGCAGTCTGGTGTGATGGGCCAAATATATTGTAGCCATCCCTGAAAATTATTTTCTGCAGTCAACTGTGAAATTTCTTGAGGAGGTTGTAATTCGTGGTGATACTTGTGCCAGCAGCTGTGAGAGTGGCCTTGGCTTGCTGTTATGTGGTCGGAGCACTTTGTCAGATGGTCTTGAACAATTGGATTCTGTAGCTCTGAGGATCTAAAGCTGCCTTCTGGCAGCAGATAAATTGCAACATTCTTTTGTTGTCTAGTTATGTTTGTTTCCAAAATCTCTTCTTTACATGCTGCCATTTGTAAAACGTAGAATAGACGTGTTGTCTAAACCTTTATTCTGAAGAATCTACAGTAAATGTTCACTATCGGTGGCACAGAACTTGTATCACCTGTGTGGTTTACATCATATGGGTGGACATACTGGATGATCAGGTTACTGTTGTTTTGAGGCAGCATGTCAGTGTTTTCTCATTTGTCTTCAAGTTTTCTTTAACCACTGCAAATGTGTGGGTAAATAACAAGGTTTTCCTTTCACAGTTTACTGATTTGACTCGTTATAAATGAAAGATTAATTCATTTTAATATTGAAGTAGACAGTTAACAGTTAAGACAAAATAATCAAAATATCTATGTTGTTTTAAAGATGATGACAGGTGGTGAGTTTTCTTACTCATTTTACAAAACTGTGTATTTGTTTTTCTGTGAAACCTTGCAGCATAAAAACAGGTGAGGTAGAGCTGAGAAACACTCTGAATGTATTTAAGGATCATTAATAGAAGTAGGGAGCTAGATAAGACTCATAAATAACAGTAACAACCACAAAGTCAGCAAAATGTCACTTTATGTCATCTTGTTCAATGTCTTTCTGTTCTGGTTTCCTAACAAATCAAGATAAGAAGTGAAAGTTATTTATATGGTAATACACTAAGACACACAGCACATGTAGTCTGGATTCAGCAGAATATAAATGAAATTTGCATTGAGAATTAGATTATGTCGATGTTTATACATGTATATTCTTATTTTTCAAACCTATTTACATTGCAGATTTTTTGTCATCTTATGCTTCCAGGTTTCAAAAGTAAATCATATACACCTGTAACGTTAAAGTATTGTATGAAATTACACCCCTTCTCCTCACTGCATTCAGTCAGTCACTAGTTTATGACTTTACATGTTGTCTTACAGACAGTGAGATATGACCTCCATTCATACTTCAGCAAGCTACAGTAACTGCTACAGAGAACCTTGGCAGCATTGAAGAGTCTATAAAACTGAAATCCACACAGACAAGGGAGCCATTATAGACAGTAATACATGTCACATTGCCAACAACTGAAGTAAAATATTGAAAATGAAATCCAGCTCTGTAAAGTTTTACTCACCAATATAATCTAAAATAACTCAGAAATTTCTCAGATAGGTATAGAAAATATATTCTATCAAACTTCCTTTTAAAAAGAGGAACAATATAACACATTTTTTGTGCAATCTCTACCTAAATGTTGATACAACAGAAGGAGATCGGTGGAACAATAGTGTCCCATGAGCCCAACATAATACAGTCAAGTATATTCAGCCTCCAAGTCAAGAGCCTAGAAATGCAGGTTGTCTCTCTTAGCAGATACTGATCACATTTCACCATCTCTCTTTCACCTTCTCATGGGAGCTGAGTCTATTTTCCTTATCAGACAGACAATAAGTCAAAAGACCTGAAAGAAACGAATAAATGGAAAAAGGCATGCATAAAAGATGAAGACATTGTTGCAATGGATTTGAGCAAGTGCTTTGCAGACATAGACTAAATGGACTTCCTGTATAAACAGAGCGAAAATAGTGGAGACATAGTTTGACCAGATAAGGGATGACGTTGAGAGATGTGGATTTGAAGAGAAAGGAAAAGATAAGATGGGGAAAAAAAAGATATAGAGAAAAGTTAAGAAGAAAAAAATAATGAGAAATAGAGCAACAATGTTAATGTGTTTCAGAACTAGCAACTTTTTGTAAAACAATTCTTTCTTCACTTTCTCGCTACATTCACTGAGTTAATTTACATGGTGGTGGGGGCAAGGAGTCATTTTGTATTTTTCAGGCACATTGTGTTATTTAAATGCTCAGTTAAATAACTGTGTTACCTTTCATTGATATGAAAATTACGGTGGCCCTGAGGTGCAAACCACTTCAACAAATTCAAAAACACAACAACATTATCGGAGCACAATTACAAATTCAAAAACACGACACAATTACAAAGCACAATTACAAATTCAAAAACACAACATCATTAACAAAGCACTACAACATTAACAAAATGGAAAGGGTATGTCCCAGTTGGAGACCTGAGAAATCACTGATTGGACAATAGGTATGAATACGTATACCCTGAGTCCTACTTAGGTCACCGTCATCTTGAAAGTGGCAGTGGAGAAAACGTGCTGCATGGACTATTTTCAATGGTTTTACAGCACAAAGTGGACCCACTGCCTTTACCTTTCACAGGTAAGAATTAAAGATAATAACGTACATTTACAAGCAGAATTTCTTGACTTTGTGGCCAGTACTGTGCATTTCCGTGGTGAAACAAACTTCTAAACAACCAAAAAATATTTCCTTTGTAACTAAATTGGCCCAGTTAACTACTCTAATTATTTCTTAGCTTAGCTAACTTTTTTTATACTGTGTTGTTTTTCTAAAGAGGGAGAGGCAATGAGAAACCTGTAACGGGCGCTTTTAGCGTTTGTTTATTGTTGCCATGGTTACCTAGAGGTTTGCAAGACAAGTTGCTGTTTGTCTGTGGTCAAACATGGTTACTTTAAGGTACGTCACTTGTCTGTAAGATGTTTCTTATAATTTATGTAGATTAAAATAACTTGTTATAACAGCGAACCTGAAGTGGACTGAAAGTACGTTAATCAGGACAGGTTCTGACGGAGATCGGGGGATTTTGTCAGGACAGGCCCACAGAGATCAGAGCTGGAGCTGTTTTTCTTCAGACTTCTGTTTTGCAGCTCATCTCTACAATGTCTGTGTTTAGATGCTAAGTCAATGCCCCGATATGATGAAGATATGTCATTTTTATTTATTTATAATTTTTTTTTTTCTGAATGTGAATGAATCAGGGATGTATTTTCTATTACACTGCTAGATCCTTTTTTTATTTTAATTTTTTCTATTTTTTTCTCCGAAGAGGTTTTGAGGCGCTAGGGGCTCGTATTTTTTTGTGACAGTAGGCAGACAGGAAAGAGGGCGAGGAGATGGGGGAAGACATGCGGCAAAGGTCGTTGGGACTGGGAGTCGGACCTGCGATGTCCGCGTCGAGGACTAAGGCCTCCAAATATGGGGCGTGCTGACCCACTGGGCTAGCCAGATGTCTCAGAAAGCCCAGTCACCAAACTGCTCCCAGCTTGACCAGCAGACTGAACCCCTGCCTGTGCTCTGTGTTGCCAGTATAATATAAATAAATTTATAATGTACTGTACTTTTTTTTTTCTTTCACTTTTTGTGTATTATGTGTGAAATACCTCAATTTGAAGTATTAGGGTACTATGACAGTTTATGTAAAGATATTAAAACTAATTTATTGTTAGATTTTGTTCACACTGCTGTCTATAGCACAGTTGACATATTACACTGTAATAAATATTTTTTAAAGTATAAATGTGTAGCAAAAGTTTGACAACTATTATCAAAGTTTGTCTTTACAATAAAATGCCTAAAAATTTAAATGAAATTATGTTTCTTTATTCGTATCTTGAAATAGAAAATGCACATTGAATTATGGAATTGCTTAAATATGTTCATGAATACACCGCTGTAAGCGTGTAGGCGAGAGTGTTCATCAATAAAAGCAATTTATCAGAATCAGCTGTATCAAATGTAATTATTGTGCCCCAATACAACTAAATAATCACATCAAAAAGTTTGAAACGTTGTCCTTAGTTTTTTGGGGTTTTTTTCATTCCTATAAATATAATAGTGTGAGAGATTGTGTCAGTGACATTCATTAACTTAAAATACTTTGCAGAACAGCACTTTGCAAAGTTTGGTCCATTTATTTGTATTAGCTTTCAATATGGCCGATGCTATAACATATCGCAACAACGGGCCGACCCGCTCAAGCGATAACTTCTGGTTCAAAAGCACTGTCGTCCAATCAGCAAACTGTCAGGTCTCCAACTGGGACATACCCTTTCCGTTTTGTAAATGTTTGTAGTGTTTCATTAATGTTTTTGTATTTGTAATTGTGCTCTGTCAATGTTGTGTTTTTGTAATTTGTAATTGCGCTATGTTAATGTTGAAGTGGTTTGCACCTCAGGGCCACCGTAGAAAATGCTGCATGAATCACTTAACCTAAATTTACACATAAACATAGCTCTATCTGAACCTATTAGCCTGCCTGACACTCTCCCTTCACCACTTCATCACAACAGAGCTTCATGCCGTTTACCGATGTAATTCACAACCGTCCTTAGGAGACTCATAGTTCTATCAGGTGCTTAATAGTTGCTGCTGCCACTAGTCTGGGGACTGAAGGTTCAAACCAGAGCTTTGTAGAGAGAGGCGGGGATTTGTAAGAGCATGCGTTAAGGCACAAGCTGAATGGCTGCCACAGGAAATTCAAGGTTTCCTCAGACACGCATGGAAAAATAAAATTTCTTCCATGCATTAATATTTTAATTAGTAAATAACATTATAAAGCTAAAAAAAAGTTGATTTTACATAATACTGCCCCTTTAAGTGATTTGATTGTACAGATTGACCATGCAGAGACTTGATCAGATAAGTGAAATATAAGACAGCTTTTCAAAAAGTGATTAAACACAGATATATGAATTGGCAATGAGGGCAATTAGGTCTTAACATGGAGCCAAGTTGTTTTTATAATAGGCTAACAACAATTTGTTTGATGTTCTGAAACATTTTGTGAGACAAAAAATAAAAAAGACAAAACTGAAAAAAGATGTAATGGAGTACTGTACTTATTCTTTTTGGGTTTTCCACCAGTTCATATTGAAAGAATACATTAGAGGATGTTCAATAGTTGACACTACTCCTAAACAGACAAGAGGAAATGTAGGAAAAAGAGTCAGTCACTGTGGAATGATGAGTGTATTTTTTTTTCTGTGTTTACCTTCCTGGCTACTTTTGTAATTAAATGTCACCAGTAAGTAATGATGCTCTCCAGACTGTAAGTGCATTGGCTCTAAAAGGAAATGTCGATGTTTGCTAATGGAATGCAGACAGAGGCAATGCTATGATTGATCAGTTGAGCAGCATGACTTAAGGAAACAGGTTGAGCTGATTGCTCAGTGAAATGAGATTTTTTTTTTTGTCATATTATTAGCTCTATGCTTAATTTTTTCCTCTATTACTGAACTCAGATTAACACATTTTCAAGTTGCTTTTTTATGTTTAGTGAAATTAACCTCAAATGTTTACCTTTAATGACTCTGGTAAAATGTTAAGTGACTTGTTTTTAACGCTTTGTTGTCAGTCCCCACTCTGGCAGCAGCTTGTGATATTTCACAGCTCGTCATAAGAACATAGAGGGCTTTTTCTATAGGAGTTGTCCAATTTATCAGGCCCAATTATTTCTGCAGTGTTAGTTAGTGATTTGTTTATTTTATAGAGCAAAGATAATGTCATTACTCAGTCTCCTAAATCTTGTTAGCACTCTTTATCATCTCCTTAATCACACAACCTCAAAGCACTAATGAAATATTCTGACTGCTCTGCAACACTGACATGTTGCTTTTGTTGAGAAGTGATTCAATCTATTAAGAAAAAGATGATCACTACCTGTCATGGTTGTAGGCAATTATCTGACCCACATGCACAAATACTCTCAGGAGGCAAAGTGAGTCTTAAAAGGTTTATTTTACAATTATTTGATTAATGACTTGTTGCTGCTCCAGTGGGGTTGCTGGAGACCTCGAAGCAGCGACACTGTGTGGATAAGGCGATAGATAAATGGCCTGTACTAGTATAGTGCTTTATCTAGTCCAGAGGACCCCAAAGCACTTTAAACCAAATTCAGTCATTCACATACCTATTCACACTCTGATGGTGGTAAGCAAAATTGTAACTGCATCTCCCCTGGGGCAGTTTTTACAGTAGTGAGGCCACAATACTCCGGCTCCGCAGGGCCCTCTGACTAACACCAGCAGGAAAGGTGGGTGAAGTGTCTCGCCCAAGGACAGAACGACAGAGCCACTGTCGGCCCTCCTGAGCAAAACGGAATAGTGAATGTGAATAAATGGAGGGGATAAAAGGAAGGAGCTTACTGAAGGGTGAAGCACACCAGGGTGGAGTGAGTGGGATCCAGGGTTGTTGGTGTGTGTGGTGGTTTTAGCCAGAGGTTTGATAGAAGCTTGGAGCTGGATGATAAGGAGAGTGCAGGGGGCTTGGAGCTGGGAATGAGGAGATGACGGTGAGGGCTTCAGCAGGTGGAACAGAATGAGCGTCGGAGAGCAGAGAAGTCGGCTCGAAGGAGGATGATGATGAGGAAGGAGCACAGAGATTGCTGGAAGGGAAAGAGATCCAGAGCTTTTATTGGTGAAGTGCATCTTTAACAAGGATATCTACGGAAAGCTGAGATAATGAGTCTAAGAGACAGCAAAGATTATTGCTGCTGAGCTTCATTCGCCGAACAAGAACCTGCAGCTCTAGATTTCCACTGTGTCTTCTAGTCAAGCCAGCTAGTGGAAACATTGAGCTCTGATACTGAGAGAAAACCCACCAAGCAAACACAACAACCCAAATTCCTAACATTATCTGTAATATGCTGAGAGTGATTACATCTTCTAAATTGAGAGTCTGCAAACTGTGGCTCCCAACTTGCCTGTGATTCTTTAGGCCCTTTTATTATTGTTATTATTATAACAATAATATGTTATTATTGACTAATAACATAGTATTGATGTTATTAGTCAATAATAATAATAGTAGTAGTAGTAATAATATCAGTAATATGAAACAGAACAGTGTTTTATCATTTGGATAAAAACAAACTTCATCTCAAAAGACGTCATTCAATAAAACAAAAGACAAGGTTTCTCATTTTTGTTTGTATAAATGAGCAGCTGAAGTCGTAACTTATCTTTATTAAAGACCCTCTATAACAGGTATATAAAAGGTGATTTTGAGATATGTTTCATCTATGAACTCACTACACAGCCTGTGAAGCAGATCAATGAGTAAAGCACAAAATCATAAATGATGAATATTCTAATGTCCAAGGCAAACTCCATCACCTTCTGTGAACCATTTGTTCTTGGGTGGTTCACAGAAGGTGGTAGACAAATTTCCATAATTTGATATAATCGTATACTTTCACTGATTGTAAATGTATGTTGGTGTACAACAAGCTGACTGAAACTGACTAAAAGGGAGAAGTCGTACAGAGAAAGTGAGAGAAGAGAATGTAAAAGTGACAACACAGTGGGAAACATCTGTTTAATTCACTCCCTGCCTGCTGTCAACCTTTGTAAATTGAATGTCAGCATTGATGATGCTTTCCAGATCGTAAGTAGCTCAACTCCAAAAGGTGTGTTGGTAATGGAGTGGTAACGATCGATCAGCAGAGAGGAGAGAGCTGTCACTACAAGTGCAGCAGTAGATCTCAACTCTCAGCCAGAGAAAATGAAGCTTTTCCACCTCCAGTCAAAGTCTGGAGTTACATCACTGTTTTCAAGATGACATAAAAAGAATGATGCCCAATAATTAAATCTAAATCAAAATATGTTTTATGCTTTAATTTAAAATGTGTAAATTCCTAAAAATATGATGAAAGAAAAAGAAAAGATCAAGGGATGTCTAGGAAAAACTTTGTACAACAGTTAGTCTTCTTAATATAAATGTGCAGAGGCCCACTTGGGGAACTGATCCCCAGCAGGGGCTTCATGTTACTGCCTTAGTGCCCATTTCTTCCCCCCTAAAATATTTTCACCTTCCTGAAATAATGGCCTAAGCCATTTCCTCTAACATGTGGTCACCTTTCTAAAATAATGGCCTAAGTCACCTTTTTTTCCAAAAGTTATTTTGGCAAAAAAAAAAAAAAAAGAATAAAAAAATCACCAACCAGTTTTTGCTACAAAATGACTTAGGCCATTTTTTTAGGAAGGTGAAGATATTTTAGGGGGGGAAATGTGCACTGAGGCAGTAACATGCAACTCAACACAAAAAATTGGATCTTGAGTTTGGGATAGTGGATCTTGCTTGCATAGGAGAGACTGACTGTGCCTACCCCTGACTTTGTTCGGATGTATACTACATGCCAATTTGAAAGCACTATGACTCTCACATTTCTGCAAACATATGTACATTCACAAGGAATGAGGACAGGGGGGAGTGTGGTGTGGCTCTCTGCTGTGTCTGTCTTACATCTCTGCCGCCTCGGTGGGGAGTGATGGTGTTAGTACAACATTGAAATGTGTGGTGGTAGTATGGCGGCGGACCAGTAGGGAAGGACGCTCCTCTTGTGTCATGAGTCTCACAGCTCTGTACATAATGGTTGAGTTTCTGATTCCATGTGATAGCGTGAGGCTTAACTTGCCAGTGAAAGAAGTCACGGCAGATATGTTTTGAATATAAATTATGTGAGCTGCATTGTGTCAGAGACAGCACTTCTCTCAGAACATTAACTGGGTCTTTTGGAAAATGGTGCGTGATTAATGATTTTCACTCGAATGGCACAGCTTTATTAACTGTGGAATGGATGTTTTATTTTGCAAGGCCAAAAGGACATTTCAGGTCTTTCTTCAGATATGGATGGAAAATTAAATGATGGTCACTTAGCATTTCAAGGGATAGACAACTTGATTTTCTTTTTTATGAAAAGATGGACTGAATTTTCTGAATGTAGTTTTCCTTCAGATTATTTGAAAATGATCAGTGATTTTTTTATTTTTTTTTCTCAAGGCCTTGGTTTTTTGCTGACATCTGGGAAATTGATATATATATATATATATATTTTTCAATCAAGGTATCATTTATCTTTAAACAATCAACAAATTTTTAACCCAGCTGTGTAGTCGGGTCAGAACTACACGCCTTGGACATTTCTATGCAATTAGTGGTCATGTATCGTGGGCATACAATATTTTACTTTCAATCTAAATTTAGTTCTGATTATGGTCTGTTATGTTACATTTTCAGTCATATCTGTCTGTTATAGCTTTATCTTAATTTATTTCCGTCAAATTTTAATAATAGTGTATATGTATGATTTACTGGAGAAAAAGAAGAAATGATCATGTATCAAAGCACTGGCTTTAATCTAGGCTAAATAATGATCAGCTGTTGGTCATTAAATTAAACAACTTTCAAAATATTTACTCTGTTTCATATTGATAACAATGGGAAGAGAAAATAAGCAAAACCTTTTCTTTGTCTGTTCAACAAAATGTTTCAATAGATTTAGCTCAATTTCTGAATGTGTTGTTCAAAAATCTAACTGTAGTGAAATCTTCTTATGTCTGTATATGAGCAGATGGAACTGCCAACTCCAATCTGGTAAAAATTCTGACCTTCAGCAAACACTAAGGATTCCTTCTACTGTCCATTGTTGTACAAGTATCTGGAAACAAATCCACTTTCTTCATCTACTTCATCATAAATGCTATTTTTTTCTACTAATTGTAATGGCTAAAACCCTCAGATAGACCTGAGTCGAAGAGCAGGCACTCATTTTTCAAAACAGCAGTCAGCCATTGATTAAAACAGGAAGTTACTATGGCAACAATAATTTAGGGCTTCCTCTTTTCCACAGTTCATGTTCACTTGTATGTAGCTGAGGCACATAGCACTGAAAAACACATTTCCTCTGTCATTTAGGATATATCTGAGCTTTTACCAACAGAAAAGTGAAATAGATGTTTATAACGAATTTCCCATTAGTGTTAGGAGAACCGATAATGCTCATCACAAATCTACATTAGTTTTGATTTAGATGTTTTATCATTCAAATTACAAATTATGAGAAAGGTAGAGAGTCAAACACAGTCGAAGTCTGAGAAAAAAGAAAGCAGAATACATTGATAGTTGGTACAGTATTTACAAAAATAAGCCTTTGGTTTTTGCATCTGGTTGTATTTCACATATTGGTTTTCATATTGCTAGCACACTAAATGATTATGGCAAGACACTATTAAATAAGAAGTGGATAATAAATGTGCCAATCTAAATACTAAAAGTCATTCAGAGCAAATTGTCATCAAGATTATGTGGTTCTTTGTCCTGTGTGTCTCTGTGTTGCCCTGTGATGGACTTGCAACTTGTCCAGGGTGTATCTTGCCTTTTGTTCAACCTTACTGAACTAGACACCAGTAAGGTTGAAGGGGGTATATGGGTGTAGACAATGGGTAGGTGGCTGGGTGGATGGATGGTTGCATGGATGGATCTTTTTCATTTCCATCATGTCTGTGGTTTATCAGATCATCTGTTGCTATGATATTAAGCTTTCATCTAAAAGACAAATATATTTCAAGCTTTGACCTTATGGTACACACTAAAGTGGATGAGCATGAGTGACCCTGCCTCTCATCCACCGACTGCTTGAGACAAGTTTCAGCTCCTGCTCCTGGATGGATAGATAAATAAGCTTCTTATTTATATCTGAAAGCAAATATTGTAGGTCATCCACTGTTTAACCTTTCCTCTTGTCTCCACTGTGCCTGGTTTGACAAAAACACATTTGTCACAAATAACAAGAAGGATAGTTTATCAGAAGGCCTGGTTTTAACAATTCCGATAACTTCTGACCTCAGAACTACAAACGCAAACTCAGACAGTATTTCATAGCTGACAGAGTTTATGGAACAGCTTTATAGGTAAAGATAATAGTTTGTCTCATGTTGGAGCAACAAAGACATGCAGGCTGAGTTCATATGGTGTCCTCTACTGTTCCCATGTTGCTGCAAAGGTAACATACACAGCTGGATGATAAATGGAAACTTAAAACAAGAAAAGGACACAAAGTGGAATTCTTTCATTTATCCCACCCAGGCTTAGTAAGACTGACACTGAAAGATGAAAATGTTTTTTCAATAGCGAGGGTTTACATTGAAGCATTTATGTAAACAAATGTGTTCTTTGATTTTTGAAGCAGTTTATTGTAGTGCGCTAAAATGCTGTGCACTTTGTGGCTAGCCTGTTAACATCCACCCGCCAGAAGCCGCCAGAAGCTTATGCACAATTGTTTTACATTCCGAAATGCCAATGGTCAC
>CAEFZY010036924.1:0-17473 GCA_903066815.1 Brachyrhaphis roseni
TCTTATATATATATAGCTCAAAAACTAAATCAACTGAAAACTATTTCTCCTAAATTATTGTATTATGTTTAATGTAGATTGTGATCTTTTAAAGCCGAGTACGTATATAAAGTTTTCATTGACACAGAAACCTAAAAAAGTAGAAATAGGGTGCAAAAAAAAGTCCTTCAAAATTGTGGCTCCTGAGAAGATTAACAGCATTCCACCACTGACTGCTTATTTCTTTGTTTGGGCCTACAGCTCATAACAACTCCTGGAAATGCTGGATATCCACATGTTATCCAACCATAAGGTAGATAATAGACAGATAATTACACATAAAAGGTTTAACACATTTTTTAACCAAATAACTTATTGTAATTATTGATCATTTCAAAAGAATGTTTTTAATGCATTCATAACACTAACTACAAATACTATTAAAATGTAATTCACCAGCTTTATTCAAAATTATATTTAATTTAAATTTAGGAGTCAAACAAAACATCTGGACAGCAGACAATAAACTAGGAAATAAGAACATTTTCCTAGACATTTACAGAATTGCAAAAAATAATGTTATAAAGACATGGAACCTCATTACTAGTCAATTGGAATACCTGTGGACCAAATAATAAAGTGTGGAAGAAATTTATGAGCAGAGATGTTGATTCTCCTCCCTCCCTCTTCTTAGTTGTCATGGCTCCTTTGTGGTTGCTCCATCACTCAGCTCAAAGCAGAAGCTCATATTCACAAATAAGCACACTTGTGAACCTCCAAAACCTGTCATGACAGTGACAACATATTTTCTCAGCAAGGAATGCAAAGACACAAAAGTGTGAATGCCCACTGATGAGTTTGAAGACATATTTCCAAATAATCTAATAATATTTAGATGTGATGTTTGTGGTCACTGTGTGACATTAGTCCATAAACCCCTCTGAATGAATGACTCTTGAGCTAAGGTGAGTGTTGTGTAGCTGCTATTTGTAAGTAAACCTTCCTGTTGTTCATCCATCACTATTTCCCAAATTGTCCCCGCCACTGCCAGTCTAATTACAGGGGTATGTGAACTTAGGCTTTCAGCAGGTCCAGCCCTCAACCACAACAAGGTCTTAGAGCGCCCTCTTCTGTCTAAATGGCGCACCACCTAAAACATATGGATTCAAAGGATACATAGGTTAATACTTTGAAAACACATAAGGCACAAATACGAGGTGAAGGGACATCCATGCATATTATATTGGATGTATAATTTAGAATAATAAAGACGTCAGTTTACTATTATGTTGCATTCCATCAAACTCACAAATGTTGTAATATAATGATAAAAATCATAAAAAGTATATGATTTCCGTTTTCTGTTGATTTAGACCATTACCTAGTGAATGGGAATGGTCTAAACAATAAAACAATTACTTTTAAATTTTCATACGGGTATTTGTTTAATAAGATAAAAGGAAAGACTTATAATTCATAAAAAAGACGCCTTTTCCCTTTCTCCTTCTGCTGTGCATCGCGTTCAAAGATATCCACTGACTGAAGACAAACGTTGCCGTTTACAATGTGAACTACAATGTGTTTGTTTCTAAAGAACGCCAAATGGAATTTTTATTGACTCGTCAACAAAATACATACTACCAGGAGTGGGGTTCGAACCCACGCGGACATATGTCCATTGGATCTTAAGTCCAACGCCTTAACCACTCGGCCATCCTGGTATGTTCACATTGATCCCGAAACGATGCTTTCATAAAATAAAAACAGCCAGCGTTTCCAACTCATCTTTTTTTGATTATTTATTTTGTGGTTTGTGTTTTCATATTATCAACGTACACATAATGCATCACGAAAAAGCATCTACTTAGCCGGGTACTAGCAGCTAGCAGAAAGCTAATCTGAATGATGTGCAGTCAGTACCTACAACGAAAACACCTGCATCGGTAGGCTATCTCGTTCATTACAATAGTGGGATACAATGAAATGCTTCAAAATTCAAAATAATTTCGTCATGTTCAAATAATACACGCATTGCTGGTAATTGTTGACATTCTACGAAAAAAAGCTGCTAATGACGTTAGCATGGCGTTAACTGAAAGCAAAAGTTTCAACCCGGTACTTTTACGAGCGAACGCCAGTCTTAAATTTGCTTCGTTTAATATAAACAGTGTACTATTTCAATTATAAACCACGTAAAATCGCAAAGCAAACAAGACGGAGAGGCGCAAAATGAAGTTTGAGATTCACAAAACTTACAAGTTATTAATATTCACACTCTCGAACATTCTAGACTCGGTTTGCCCATTCCACCCTTCCGTGCTCGCATCCTATAAGTCCATGCTCCGCTATTAAAAATGACGTCCCACATCAAGTTTTGAAGTGTGAAAAAACAAAATAACTTTGACCACTCCTACCCACACGTTGTCGGTCATTTTGTCCACTCTGTTCCGTAAAGAAAATAGCTCGTACTCTCCACCCCTGTAGTATATCGAAATTATTTTTTTATTAAACATTAAAAAAAAAGCTAAGCTACAATTACAAATCATGTAATTTGCACATAGTGCTACAGATCAGGCACGTAGAGTGACCTGTACAGGGATCAGATTTCAATACATAGGCCTAATTTAAAAAGGTGAATATAGTAGTAAAACATACTTATTTTTAAACAGAACATAAAGAATTAAACCAATTATAATTCCTAAATATTCTTGAAATAGTCATAGACCGTGTAAAATTTGATGAAGAGTCAACTGGGAGACATAGAAGTTCCTTCAATAAAGCCTGAACAAAAGAAACTTTGCATATGTAAAGCCGTCAGTCCTTCCAAGGATTAGATGTACCAAGCAAAATCATTCTGAAATAGTTCTACAAGCTAGGAGCCAATTTCAGAAATAAATCAGATTTTATTTTAAAATGAATGAGAACAACATTACAATTTAAATACAGAATTATCTTTTTCTTATAAGAAATGCTTTCAGCTTCAAAGACAACACACTAAAGGCGGGAAATTCTGGTTTGTTCTGAAAGTAAACTGGGACACACCTGCTATCGTGACATGAACTCCCTGGCGAATGTAGTTAGTGAATCACTCTTGGAGAATGTCATGTTACTTGCTTTACTTCAGCCAACAAAACAAGCCACTGACAAAAAATGTTTACAGCTGAACATTGTGACACTGCTTAATATAATTTCAAGAAATTTAAATTAGGTTTTTGTAATTAATCACAAAGGAGCATGACCGTTTAAGGACAATGACTGAAAAACACAATTAGTACTTTGTTGCTCCTCTACTTTTTTTTATTTTTAGTGTTTTTTTGAGGACAGCTTGAGTTCTGTGAGGCATCGATTTCATTAAGAAAAACATTGTCACTGGCTTTGCATGGAGGATAATTTCTTTTTCAATTACTGCTATAACTGTACGGTTGGTTTGAAATACAGACTACTTCCTCGCTATGTCATTGGGTTAATCTTACTTTCCCAAAGAAACAATCTAATGCTTTTTGCTTCAGTACCAAGACTGATTATTATCCTCAAAAAGTGCTTCATCATCAAAACTGATTGGGTTGATAGAATGTGGAAGCACCTAAAAGTGCTAGTGCACTTATTGCAAGGCAATGAGTGATTTCTACCCTGGTCTATGACCTGATATGCAGCTCCATGCTGTTTGTGATTGTGAAAAAGTGCTCGTTTTATTCATGGAGTCTTTAACTACTACATTGTGAGGTATTAGACAAATGTAACTGCATTATCTCATTGACAAATGCAGACTTCATTGCTGAAAACTACTTTTACTCAATCATCTAAAGTTCCTAACTGCTCCCGTTTAGCTCTTTTCAGCTATAACAACAGCAGGTATCTATTGCTTCAGGATTCTTACATATGATTTTTGTGATCCAACATAAACACTGAAAGTTTCCTTTACAGAAAAGAAAATCAATGGGATCAATTTGACAAGATGCTTTACTTTAGTTTAGATTTAAAGTACTTAGAAAGACATCATTAACTTGTGTTTATTCATCTTGTTACATTTCTTGCCAACTTGTTAATTTATTAAATGTTTTAAGCCCTATTCTTTTGCTTAGATTTAAAATTAGAGAATGTAATAGACTTTAAAAAAAATAAAATATAACTTGAAAAACAAAATATCTCCTAAGCTCATAATAAAAACCCTAACCATGTCCATCTTAGAATTGCACATGGACACTGGGAAGTCTGTAATTCACTGTCTTGTGTAAATTATGAACATTCTTCTTCTCGTGAATCCAATTCTTACTCATTTCCAAACATGTGAACTGCTTCCCAATGTAACTCAAGTCTGTTTGTGTAGACAAAATGTGGGTCACTCAAAAACAATTCACTGCAGCAGAAATTTATTTTAATCCAAACATCTTAAAATTATTCCAAACTGAAACATTTTCCATTTAAAATCTCAACTCATCTGATGTCACAATCACACCTCCACTGATCTATTCATGTAATCATAGAGAAATGGTACTGCACTAAGAAAGTTTTCAGTAAGCATTAAATATCAAGCTTCACATACTGGAGTAATTCCAGCAATTTGAGTATCTGAGTATCTGTAAAGATTGCAGTTCCCATAAATTAAAATGATTGCAAGCCATTCTTCATTCTGATGCCATCTCTTTTTATGTGATTAAAACATTTGCTCATAAACTTGATTGTTCGATAAATTGCACATTATTGGCTGAAGTCTTAGAATGCTCCACTTTGTTTCCAGCATGGTAGCCAGGGACAACATTGCAAACAGGGGTTCTTCTTCTTGTAACTTTTGGCCCTGACTAATTTACAATTTACATTTTCAATATATTCCTCTGTTTTGCACACATTAAGTTGGATATTATCAACAAGTAAGCCCTGTTCTTCTACGAGCATGGCCATTTGGAGGAACAGTTCGTGGACCTCCTTCAGTCTGGCCTCCAGGTCCATCAGCTCTTTATGTCTACCTTTGATGTTACCCAGGGCTGAACGGCATGAACGGCTACCATCCTGACAAAGGTTCTGGGACAGAACGGTCCAGCCCTCACCACCTTTGTCCACCAAATCATTCAGGTCTTCCTCGCTCATTTCTGCCCCCATTATGGAAGCTTGCCTCTGGAGCCTTGTCCTGCATGTGACTCTCTGTTTCTCCTCGATCTTATGGTAGTCACTCATGATTTCACGGAATGAACAGATGAGAGTTTCATACTGGGTACGGGCAATGCGAGTAACTGCAGCGTTGGGACCATTTTTCTCCCCCAGCCTGGTGCACTCTCTACCCAGGTTCTGTATTTGGTTATGCAGAGACTCTGCTTGATGATGGATTCCTCTTGCAATGGAGTCAGAGTCCCTTTTTAGAAAAGTGAGACGTCCCACGGTTGTGCCATAACGCTCATTGTGGATCCTCAGACGCTGAATCTCCAAATTAAGCATGGACATATCTTTGCGTATGGAATGTGACTCCTCTAAGATATCATCAATTTCTGTAGAGTAATCAAAAATGACAGCATCTTGAGTCAGAGTCTTCTTGTCTACGTCGTATTCAGGTCCGTTAAGCTCCGGCTCATAGTCCTTCTGCTCTTCGCTGATGGTCTGGAGTCTCACCAGCATGTCCCGCATTTTGCCTGAGAACCCACATAAAGAAAATGTTGGTTGGATCTAAAATGGTGAATGAGACTAAAATATATTGTCAGACCAATAACAATTGTAAACTGAGGCTTGTGTAAAATGAATTTTGGACATCCTCAAGATACTTCAACGTTTTAATTTGAGATGTCGTAATTAAAAAAGAAGAACTATTAGCTAAGCACCAGACTCCCTAATAAGATGCCCAGTATGTTTAAAATGTATATAAACTAATGTTAAAATGTCACTTTCTAGTGGGGCAAAACTAGACTATATTATAGCTGCAGGAGAGTCTACCAAGAACAGCTTGTGTTCTACATGTGACAAAAAATTTATGTATTCTCCTGAACCTAATGCAAGACTAGCTTATGGTCTGATGAAACCAAAAATGAACCTTGTGGGTCACATTTCCAAAAGTCAATGCTTGAACAGCATGTCTACCATACATATTAGCAGTGGCACATCATACTCTGGAGTTGCTTTTCTTCAAAATGAACTGGATTTATTTTGTTGTTGCTTTTTCGTGAAGGTGGAAGAAATGGTAAATAGTTCTAAATGATAGTTTTTGACCAACCCATTGAGTTCTGCACAAGAACGCTGAAGATGAAGTGGGATTTAAATACTATTAAACCTTTGAAATGTCCTAATCAGAGACTAAATCCAGAGATCTGCAGAGTCACCTGCAGAGCTCTGTGCAGGTGGGTGGTGGGCAAGAGATATCCTCTCAGTCTTACAGATTTGGAGAACTTTTGAAATTTTCAAAACAGGCTGATAAGACTCCAATAAGAAGCCTAAATGCTCAAAGTGAAGCAGGAGATGGGTCAGCAGATAATAAGTTAATGGATGTTCATAGTTATTTGTGATATATTCTGTCTTTCACCCTATTCTTGTCTGAGATAAATACTAGGATAAGTTGGAAGTATGGATGTTCACAGTTAGGTAACCAAATTGTTGCAGCTGTTTGATCCTTTTTAGAGGACATTTCCTTCCTTTTCAGTTGAATCATAGAAAATCAAATATTAAAAGTTGAAATTGTTTTGAAATTAACCACAGCATCTCTAAAACCTAGCATTTTGAACAGGGGTGTGTACACTTTATCTGCATCTGATGTGCAGCTTTCTAAATGTTTTTAGGCATCCACACAAAAAATGACTGCTTCTTAGCTAGTTTATATTTTGCATTGCAGTGACATTTTATCTGTTACACTGACAGCAGTCACAGATGACTGGCTCAATGGAATGTCTTTTTTTAAACCAGGAACAAGGAACACAATTTACTGAAAATGGAGGTAATGACAATAAATGAAGGTGTGTTACAAATATCTTATGTAAGTGTAGCTTGATTTAAAAATACTTTGGTGGTCTCATTTGGTTAAAAAAATATTCTTGTTCTTGGAGTTTTGCTGCATGCCGTCTCAAAATTAAGAGCTCTCGAAAATTACATTCACCATCTTTGGTTAAAAATGTGGAAAATTTGACAAAGTTTACTGAAAATCTCAAGCGCATTCTTATTATTGACACCAAAACAGTGTTAGCACCAAGCTGCTGAGCATTAATTAAGTTGCCATAAACAGCTACCCTCATATCGAAAGGTGGCTTCAATTTAACTGAGAAAAAAACGCTGAAATTGTTCAACTAAAAAATTAAAACAATTTACCGTTTTTGGAGTCTCACAATATCCAAAAAATGTTTTGTATATCCTTTTCAGCTTATCTTGTTTGTATGATCCGAAGAGCTTGTGGCATCTTTTCACTCTGACGAGAAGGAAGTCAGCTGTCTGTTCAGTGTGCAGCCGCCTGCCACCCCTGCACAGGTGACATACCAAGGCCTTCCCACTAAAACACAATAACCTCCTCAAAGACAAAGCTTCTGCCATTAGCATAGAGATTATGTGACTCATTAAAGAGACAGTCCTATCAAAAAATCCTTTTGGAACACTTGCAGGTAAGTTTTCTTCTGGAAACTCTGAGGTGTTTCCCTTGAACTGGAAAAACAGTCTACATAGTTTAGACTTGGTGAGTTTAGAATCCGTCTATATGATTGAACTGAATTGACTTTTTATTTGTAAAGTGCCTTGAGACGACATTTGTTGTGAACTGCTGTTATGTAAATAATCTGAAATGAGTTGTATTACTGTACATTACTGAGGTGGTGAAAGAGCTGGAATGTACATTTATTCCAAAAATGTAGTTTTTGGAATAAAAAACATATATTCCAAAAGTCATGTCGGGGGTGTCCACCGTCACTTCTCAATGGCCGGTGACCTGCATGTTTCCTGCAATAACAGATCTAAATCAAATGGCTGAATTTGTCAGGATCTTGAGTTGTTTGAGAACAACTCAACAACTTTTGTTGTTATTTGTGTTTCTTACCATTTTCTATTAATTCTGCCTTGTTTCTATTTTTTCATCAGTTTCTTTTTGGTGATTGTAGATGAGATTATTTCTTGTGTCTAATCCTTTTCTTAGTTACTCTAGGTTTTATTATGTTTTGTATATTTAGTTATTTGTTAGATTTATTTCCTTGTCCCCAATGTGTTGCTTGCTCTTTCTCTCCTCAGGCTTCCTTCTGCTTTCTCCTTACATACTTCCAATCTGTTAGCTCCTCAGCCCAGGTCTTTGTTCAGCATTCAACCTCCCAGTATTTACACCTCTTTCTCAGTCATTCCTTGCTGGTTCCTTCTGTTACTTCCCTTTCCTCTCCGTATTCCTCATATTGCCTTGTGTTATCTAGTTATTGTTTCCTTTGATTTTATTGGCATTCTGCTCTGCTCCCTATGGATTTTTTAGTACGCTTTTTGTTGCTCATGTTTTTCATTAAATACCTTTTTATCATTTGCTCCACCTCTCCACTGTTCGGCATTTGGATCCATAATCAGCCAACAACACATGACAGAATTAGCTCCTCCGCATTGCATCAAGCGAAGAAAGTATTTCAAATGTAAAGGACTGACTTACTTTGGATATCTCTGGCCTATATATAAAATGAACCAGTTTCCTGAACCTTCAGCTCTAAACTTCCCCTTACACAGCTCAGTGGACAGGGATTCTCGGCTTAACATATCCTTGACCCTGCCCAAAAGAAGTCCTTCAGGGAGACACAAGATGTTTTCCTGAGGTACAGGAAAGGGTATCATTTGGCACATTTTGATATCCACCTAAACATTCATCACATTATAAAGAACATCAGGATCATAGCAATCTCAGACATGATGGGATAAAAAAAGTATTTTAGCTAAAAGTAATGTCATGATAAAATCCTTCTGCAAGGTCTTTGTTAGATAGTGTTATGCATGAATAAGGTTCAGATTTCTAGGGATCTCTAAAGCTACATGAACTGGTTAGGTAGCTTTGCTACGTTAATACTCTATACCAGAAACCACATTATGAAAAAAAGGGAGGAAAGGTGGAAAGATACAAAAAAGTAATTAAAAAAATGCTGTTAAACGATGTGATTGCACCATAAACATTTATTTTCTGTTACAGCCAGAAAACGTCAAATCTGACCAATTACACATTAAAAGTTGCTTGTTGTTTATAATGAATGACTTAAAATGAACAATGCATAAAACATCTAAAATGAATCAAGGACAGCTGAATTGCACAAACTTTAGAGGCAGCCTTGTTTATACTTCTGTCAGCATCTTTTAAACATATTTTTCTTGTAAACAAGTAGGTTTACACAGGCACTTCATTCTACCTAACTTTTCCCATTAAAGTTTGGGACCAGTAAATTCTCAATTGCAATAACCACATCAACAATAATTTAAAACAATTTTCATCACACCCCATTCATAAAATAATGAATTGAGAACAATGCAGTCACTTTCTCTCTCTATATATATATATATAAATAAAGGGTCATGGCAGCCATTGGGCATCCTAAGCAATTCACCAGTCCATTTCAGGAATTGAGATACTTGTCAATTTAATTTAGAAACAAGTTTTACATGAGTATATATATATATTATATGTCAGTCTAAATGACTGTGTTAATTGCTCTACCTTCAGACCTTCATTTAACTCCTTAAAGTTGTTGTCCTTCAACAACAGTGATATGTATTGCTTTGCAATAATATTTGGAATGTATTGAACAAAGATATTGCATTATATGTTATTCTGGTCCTTACTTGTAGCATGGGAAGCAACTGCAAAACATTTTCTTAAACGGGTTATTGTTGTCGTGCTTTTTAGCTAGTTTAAGCTTGACAATGGAGTCTTGTAGGCCTGCATCGGTTTTTTGAACATTTGTTTGGACATAGTCCAGCATTGGGCCCTGCTCCTCCACCAGCAGGGCAATGTCCAGGAATATCTCATGGATTCCCTTGATTCGGTTCTCCAGATCTACGAGCTCTTGATGGCGCTTCTCAATCTGGAACAGAGCCGATCGGGCCGTTTTGCCTTCGCTCACGACATTGTCTGTAAAGATGTTCCACTGGCCCTTCTCAATCATCTCCTCCACATCTTCGCCTGATACATCGCGCCCCACTATCTCCATCTGCCTCATGATCTGGGCTTTACAGTTCTCTCGATGGGTCATTTCGGCCTCATTATAGTCAAACATTGCGTCTCGAAAGCCATTGCTGAGGCAAGCATACTGGGTTCTGGCGATTCGTGTGATTGCAGCATTTTCACCATACTCTTCCTCTAACTTCTGAGCTGTTCCATCCATTTTGTGCAGGCAATTTAGAATACCCTCAGCCCTCTTCTTTATGTCTGCTCCTATAGCATTGGAGTCTTTTTTAATTGTGCTCATGGTAGTGTTGCCCTGGAGCATGCGAGAGTTCTGCTCACGGAGCCTTTTAACCTCAAGTCGGATAAGCTGTATCTCTCTATGTATATCCTGGGATTGAGAAAAGACATCATTGAGAGCAGGGCTGTTGTCAAACACAACCGCCTGATGAGTCAGCTCGTCTTCCAGGTCGATGTTACTGAAGGAGTCGGAAAAGGTGGACTCTTGGTAGTCCACCGACTCATCATTGCAGGTGGGCATTTCCTGCAGTTGGCTTAGTCTGTCCCTCATGTTTGCACTGGATTTCAGGGGAGCCTTAATATTTCAGGAGGATTGACCTTCTTTGATTGTTGTCTCTCCTATGCACATTAGTAGAGATGACTCACCTGGCATAAGACAGAAACACAAACTTTAGATTTACAATTTAGCAAAGCCTTTTTTAATTCCAGAATCTGTAGAGGAAGATCCAAGTTTAACAGTAATGTAAAATCCAAATTTTTACATTACTGGAAAATGCAGTAATTTTACAATAATGTTTAATTTTTAACTGGGTGTCTGAAAGTCCTTTTTGTCTTCTTCCTTCAGAGTTAACCCACCCAACACACTGGCTTAACAGGTTTTCCAAAGAACAGACAAAGGCGTAACTAGTGACCAAACTAGTTCTCACAACTTGTAATGTATGACGTCTTTGTCTAAGCAAGTTTTTATCTTGAACACAAGTGGGGCATCAAATTATCTTTTAAATCAGATAAAATTCTTCCACATCACATTTAGTATTGTCTCTGTTCCAACCGAGAAGACATAACTGTGAAGTAAGAAATTTTTTAAACAAAATTTGTTTAGGGGATTATCATGTTTTCTCTCTCAAGAAGGAGAATCTTCTTAACATAAATTTTAGCAGACCATCAGGCAATGTATTTCCTGAAACTCCGTGGTACAGAATTAATCAAAATCTGCATATTTTGTTAAAATAATTTGGAAATTCTAAATATTTTTGTCCAAAAATTAATCTTAGATTAATGCCCAAAATACATTTGTATGAATATTTCTATATTGATTAAGATCGAGAATGGACCGCAACGCACACTTGCAACTTGTAATATTTTCATCTCCATTCACAATTTCCTGAAAAAGGAGGTGAAAGAATGCCCTCCTAATCTTATGCAGAGGTGACTTGATTAAAAGCAAAAGCCTCACCTGTTGCCTTAACTGTTGTGCGTAGAAATCAAATCTTGTCCTATGGTGTTGGCTGAGTGGAGCGCCTCAGCAGCATCTCCAGGTCTGGGGCCGAGCTCTCAGAGTGAGCAGGAAAAACAAAGCGCTCCACATGCGTAATGGAGCTATCTCTTTGGAGCCCTAAAGCTGGAATTGTTCCGTGGTTTCGTTAGGGCGATGGATTGCGCCACGTCACGTACCAGAAAAGATGTGACTTGAAGAATGAGGTCCGGTCGGTTTAGTCTGAAGTGATTGTGTTCACACAAGGTGTGATTGAGCTGGGAGAGCCATTAATATGCATGCGCCTCTACCATATGTACAAATGTAAGTAGACTGTAAGAAACTTTTAAAAATGAGCTCCTTCAACGTTTCAGATTTATGTGCAGCTTGTTACTTTTAATTTGTGGCATCCAGGAATAGAAATAGATGAGAACCTGGACTGAAATAAGCATTCGAAAAAGATTTTTCCAGCCACGCCCAAATTCTTTTTAAAAGTGCTTTGTGAGTGGGCCTATGTCTGACAGTGAGACAAATTAAAACCAACAGACAGGTAGAACCAGCTTCCTTTATGCGCATGCTCAAAAAACAAATAGAAACAGTGACTAAAAAAACGTAAATTCGACTGTATGTGGATTTGTTCACACATTAAGTAGACTTTTAAAATCATAAATGAACATTCTGCAGTGTAATTAAATCAGTTGCGAAAACAATGTCTCGCAATAAAGAATAAATCTCTTTAAATAGGCTATTTGTTAATTTTTTTGCATTTAAATTGAGGACACAAAACATGTGAATACTATTACGGTTCATTCCTATCTGTCAAATAGGAACTTTAATAATCTATATTGGTATTATTGATTAATTGAATGTCCTCTTAGTTATGGTGTGACTCATGGCTCTGTCTTTAGTCTCCATCCTGTTTTCATTGTACTTTGGAATCAAAATCATTTTGCTGATGATTTGCAGATTTATTTGCCTTTTCAATTAAAAACTTGAAAAGGCAAACTTTAATAAAAATTCGTACAGGATTGTCTCAGATACATTATTTGGGTTGAAGGTCTAGTTTCTCCATATAAACAAAAATGAAGAAGAAATTGTTGTGTGTTTGAGTTCCAGCACTCTTGGACAGGTATGACAGAACCACTGGTCATATCCATTTTTGGTGTCCAGCAGCCAGAAACATTGATTTTATTTCTAGCATCGGTTTCAAATGTTATGCTCAAATTCTATTGTTAAGGTTACTTTATAAGGTGAAAGCCTACTTTTCACAGTAGGGCATATTTTTTTAAAATCTCCTGTTATCCCATAGAGACACTGAATGCAGGTGAGTTAATTGGGGGATTAGGAACAGCTGTGGAAGAAAGTAAACAGGCAGATAGAGGGAAGATGAACTAGACAAAAAAACAACTTCAAACCAAGGACAAAAAAAATACTAATATTGACAGAGGATAAATCCAAATGAAATCCAAAATAAATCCAAATGCACAAGAACTGAACAGAAGATAAAAGAATGAGCAATAGCATTTCTTCTCTTATGACTTTCTGGAAAGCAAACATTTCTCTTCAAATTTAAGTTTTCTGTCTGGTTCTTTTACTTGACCATAGCAACACATTTATTGACTTGTACCCGAGACCCATTATGATTAAGAGCAGAAAAGTCTTCAGAAAGAAAAACATTTGACATCTTAAGAGATGCAACATTATCTAGTCTAACCATGGATAGTATAGCAAGTTTTCCACTGGTAGTTGTTTAACAATATTTTATTCATTCTAAAATATGTCAGTTTAGCAATTCTCTATGCTTTAAAAAATAATTAACTAAAAAGTTAGGCCTATGTGACAGATTGATAGTTAAATACTAAACAATACTTGTCCAACTCAACCTCTGGAGTGTTTTTCTTACTTGCATAATGGTTTGGAGTTAAGTGACATGAGAAACAAAATCAGTTCCTTCCAAAATGGTTAGGAACTAGACAGAAAATGAATGAAAAATACACAAAAGTTTGAAAATAAAAATAAATTAAATTGCTCTATATGCAGGAGAATAACTGCAAGTTTAAGTTTCCAAGTTTAGTATGATTACAATTTAAACAAAATGTTTTCATTTATAATCTTGTTGGACTTTTATTTATAGTCTTTGTTGGCCAGAGGATTATTTCTGAAATATTTCAAATATTGCATTATGTTTAAAAAAATCAAGCCTAATCATTATTTTCCTTAGACTGGAGAGAAATCAATACCATGTGAAGCATTTAAACATCAATAACAGTGCAAAAGGTTACTAAGGTCTGATATACACACCACTCAGTCATATGATCGTATCAGATGTTCTCCTGCAACAGTGGGGGATAAAGACTTTAACAATAAAGTTGTTTATGAAAGATAAATTCTGCATGAATGCTCTTAGTGCACATCATTTTATTTGTTCATGCATTCATTTGTAGGACACATTTCCAAACGACCTCAGCTGCAGGGGATTTCTGTAAACACACAACACTGTAAAGAGATTATGAAAGTCAGTGGAAACCAATGAAAAAGGCAGAACCCAAATAATAATTTAAAGTCACAGAGCATAAAGTCTGTGTAAAGAAATGTATTTAAGAAGCTTCTTGACTTAATCCTGGGCAGACCATAGTGTGCCATGGCTTTGGGGCTGCATCAACCAAAACAGTATCTGCCCCTCTTAGTTTTATCTGTAAAACCCTGTGGTGGTGCCAGTCGCAGAAGACCCTGACAGTTTAAATTACATTATAAAATAGACTAAATCTACATATGGATGAATGGAAACTCCAATTGCCATCCAATTCCAAATGTTTTCAATAGGACTTAGATTAAGTAAAATTTATTACAATTTAAGAGAAAGCTGCTCTTCTTCTGGACAAAGTCTTTGATCTGATGGGCTGAACAACAACATTATCAGCGCAAGGACAAGGTTCCTTAGTTAAAAACAAAACCTGCTGCAAAATGTGCTATCATCAAGACAGCGCTTGATGTGCCTGGACAACCTGAAGCTCCATTACTCTGTTAAAAGAAAAACTTAATTTTCAAGACGTCAGTTTCTTCTACTCAGCACAGGTAATTTTTATGGTCCACTACTTGATTTGTTTGTTCCACAAGCCTCACTATCTGTCAATAAGTTGAATAAGTCTTACTTGTGTCTTACTCGTCCCCTTCATTCAGGGGATGTGACATGTAAATGAAATAAAAATGTAAAATTTTAATTAGCTGAATCTCTGTTTGATTTCAAATGCAGTTTTCAGTCATTTGTCTTCTATATTTTATTTAATATACGTTTTGTTTCATGTTACTGTTTCTTTATTTTACATTTTGAAGTTCTTCTTGGCGCCTGGTCATGATTCACCAGCACAAAATGCATGCAATTTCTTACCAGATCGTAAGATTTTAATCTCGAGTTGTGTTTCTAGCTCCCTGATTTAACTTTACCTGCACTGGGGAGTTTGCTGATTTTGTGATGCGTTCATCATACCTCGGATTTTCTAAATAACCTGAAAATGGTCTGTAAATTTCCATGTTAATATAGAAAGTGACTGTTCCGAGCTTACCTGGAAACTCGGGGGTTTGTTTTAACATAATAAACATCTGAAGGCAGTGACTTTGAAGTCATAAAATTGTTTCGATATTAAAATTCAATTGTATGCAATTTGGAGAGAAACTATCACATTTCCAGTGAGTTGCGGTTGAGAGACTACACGCTAATTACTTGGCATGCTATGCACGTGTTGTATTGTTATAAACCACAATTTAGTCTATTTGAGATATGTTATATTTGGAGTTTTTAGAAAGCACAGGGCTGTTGATATTTATATTTCCGAGTGCCCCTGAAGTTACCACACCTCCATCAGCACCCGGAGACTACCTCAACTTCTTTTCTTCCTCTAGGAAAGACTCCTTCGTGTGCTACTCTAACGGAGAGTGAAGGACCCTCCTGAGACGCAGAAACAAAATAGTGGTCACCATGAAGCTGGCTACAATTCGCAGTGTCTGCTGTAGCGTCCGAGTGCGTGCTTCCCATCCAGGAAGCAGATTCAGCGGCATGTCGCGTGAATGTCTCCCGGTTGGGACGACAAACAGCCGGTTAACCCTTCGGTCTGCTAGCACCGTTACTAGCAGCGGGACGAGCCCGACTTTAACTGCAAACTTCGGGAAACAGCTCAAAGAGGATGATTGGTCTGAATGCAACAGATCAGTGGGGTAAGAAACTTTATATTACACGTTTATATTTCAATTCAGTATTTTTTGGCTTGATTTCTTTTAGAAAGTGTAACTATTTTATACTGTAGTTCGCTCGAGAGACAAACGGCTCTGGTTGGCTAACAGCCAGTTTCCCACGTGCACGCAGATGATTAGAGAGGCTATGGCCAGATGATGCAATCTCACTCTGTTGTTACTAAACATGCAATTTATACAACAAACACGGTCAAAATTAATGGAAGAAATTAATGAGTAGATGGATGATTGAGGGAAGTTAATTTATTAGCAGTCAAGCTGATATGCTGTAAACTCAGGGTAGTTTGTTTTACAAAGTTCTGTTTTAAATATGGGATTTCATCTGACGTAATGTTGGTTTCTAGTTTACGTTTTTGTGATTTCTTTTTTTTTAAAAAGAGAGAATATTGCACCAACAGTTTGAGATAGAGTTGATAAAGTTTATGTTTACATTTCTGCGCAAAATGTAGGTCAGTGTTACTATAGAGACCCCTACTACTCAGTTACCAGAGATAATCAATCTTTTAGTCCCAATACAGACATTTAATTTGGCACACAAACTAACAAAATCTGTTCCATTTCAAATTGATTGTGGTTATCCAGTTGGTGTGTATATACATATATGTTATTGATTTATCTATATGCATTTAGAAAATGTAAAGGAAACAATGCAAGCAAAATTTTGCTTAGCAAAACAAAACATACAATGATAAAATATTCCTGGTGGAACAGTACAATAAATTGAATGTAATCTTCATCACAATTCTTGGACAGTACTTCATTACCCGCTTCAGGGTATATTTCAGTTCTACAGGTGTCTGTTCGGGGCTTTTAAAATCTGCTTGGTTTTCACCATTGTAAAGCTGTGTGCCCTAATGCTTATTTACAGGGAAGTAGTTCAGAATACCAAGGAGGCCATTGCAACACTGCAAAGAAGAAATCCTGACATCCAGCCCCTGTTAGTCATTTTACAGGTAATGTATGGCAGGATATATGTCCTGCCATTCCGATGATCATATAGACAAAATATAAACTCCAGCAAAAGCGTTATAACTTTACTTGACCAAACCTTGTGGACATGACTTGATTTTTCTTAATGTGTCTTTGACCTCAGGAGTATCTTTTTATTGACAATTATACGTTTCTGTACAATCTGGTTGGTCTCTGTGTTTTAATCATGATTTTATTTTCATCTTGAAGGCTGGTGAAAATGGCAGCATGTTGGAAATCAATAAGAAAATAGCTGGCAAGGTGGTCTTCCCTTTTGCTTTTGCTTTTTTTTAACTCCATTGTGTGAATGTTTGTTTACTCTGTGGCTGAATTGTCCATGTCTGTCTTTTCACAGATTGGCTTGAATGTCACTCAGATTTGTTTGGCAAAGAAGTGCAGTGAAGATGAAGTAAGTAAAACTGACTCACAGGTTGGATTCTTTGTAAGCAAGTCTGTACCTGATTTGGCAGTCTTCTGTTGGGTGTGATCATGGTTACTTACATTTCAGTGATTTAGTCAATATTTTTAATTTTATGCTTTTAATGTAATTATTTATTCATCAATTACTGTATTTTCCGGACTATAAGTCGCAGTTTTTTTCATAGTTTGGCCGGGGGTGCGACTTATACTCCGGAGCGACTTATGTGTGGAAATTTACACATCATTATATCATATCACATGTTATTTTCACACTAAACCGCAAGAGGGCG
>CAEFZY010036929.1:0-15918 GCA_903066815.1 Brachyrhaphis roseni
GATTAAATCAATGACGGATACAGCTTCTTATGAAGTCTTGCTCAACAACATGGACGGGAACAGAGACGTGGAATGGGATAGCTTTTGGGACTCACTGAAAAGAACTACGGCTTCGAGCAATGTATCTGGATGAAGTCTGATTTTCCCGGACAATTACCTTTCTTTCAACTACTGAATGTTCTTGAATTGATACTGTAACATACATGTAATATATGACTGTATCCTGGGTATTGGGGGGTGGGGGGTGGTGCACCAGCCTTTTTTGTTTTGTATTTGTGTTTTATGTGAGATAATGTTCAGAAAATCAATAAAACTTTGAATTACAAAAAAAAAAAAAAAATTCACTCGCCACCTCTGCCTTCCCTGCATGAGCAAGATAGAGGCGGGTCCAACTTGGGTCGAACTTCACTCTACCTACACCTCATACGGTCACTACAAGGCTGGACTGAGTGGCTTCTGTCACTTCCTCCTCTGCCATTGCTAAAACTACAGTCACAATTCTAAAACAGCACAGAAAATCAAAGTCATTATTCACAACTTCTCCTGCTGTTCGCTGATTGGCCCGGTCAGAAATCGACCCGAGAGAATCCAAGTCAAAGAGAGGAAGCTCAGACTGTGCAGGAAACGAGAATTTATTTCTAGCGAAATTGCACAGGAAGGCAACGGCCAGGCTATTATTCACCCATCACACACACATTCACACACACTGTGTGTAATTGCAGAAGAAGCTGGTTCTTTAAACTATTTGCTCAGAAGGGCTAAATGAACTTGTTTTCGTAATTAAGCATTTTGATACCATGCTTAATTTAAAATATAGCAAGAACAGATATTATAAGGTCAGAAAAGTGTTTAACTTCAATGCAAGCAAAAGCATACCAAATCAGTGTGATTGCTTGCAAAACTAGGGGATTGTCATTAACTGCAGTAAAATTGTATGTTTAACAATAAAATGGTACAAGGTATGCAAGGGTTTCCCAAGTGTATGTTTGTATGTGGTTGACCACCTGCTGAAGAATACAACTGCACAGAAACTTACATTGAAGGAAAGATTCAACAGATCTCATGCTGCTAAAATATATACTTACACTGGAAAGGTATGATTTAAATTGTGAAGAACCATTATTGTAGGTCTTATTGTAAGATGTAAACACAACACATTTAAGGACCTCACATGAGAATAGAGGCAACAAGTAAAAAAAAAAAATCACAAAAAAGAGGGGAACTCATTCAACAAACTTATAGAGTTGTAAGAGCAAATTCCAGTTATAGATATTTTGTTCTTGTAAATCAGAATGCATAGTTGTGAAATTATTTGTGTAACCTAGTAAAATAAAACGCCTGAGAATTTTATTTCTGTGCATCCATAGATAAAAATGTGTGTGTTAGAAAGATTCATATTTGTAAAAATTAACTCACATTTCAAAATTTTTAAAGCCCTTTTTAACAAATAATAAAAAAAACTGTGTAAAACTTTGCGCGTATGCTCCCTTGCTTGTGTGTGAGTTTCAACCAGGATTTTCTCCCTTTTAGCCATCATTTTCATGTCAGTCATAAATTTAACAATCCAATCAGATTATAGATGGGTTTGACTGTCGCAGAGTCTGGAGGCAAGTTGGACGTCCGTCTCCACCCTCAAACCGTGTTGATTGAATAATCCCTCTCCTTCACTCCAAATGCCCGGTTTCACTTCCGTAGCAGTTTTACTCCTGCAGTGAAGTTTTATGGTAGATATGTGGCAGACATTCTCTGATTCACTAGAGGCAGAAACGTTTTTTTATGCCCTGCAATATTTATGACTGGAATGTGTGCCTATATTTTTCTTGTTGTTTCTCAGAAATGTCGTCTATTTTATGTTGTACTGACACTATAGGTCTGTATAAAATATACACAAAAAGTGAGAATCAAGCTACAGGCTTCTGCTGTATCAGTTCTTTTCACCTTCATGTCTCCTGATGCTGATTTGTGCAGCAAGGGCAATCAGACTTAAAAGATCTATCAAAAAAAAAAAAAACACTGAAAAATGACAGCATTAAAACACTGTACTTAATCTGTCCTTTCAAATTACCTCCATTAATCATAATTAATTTGCTACATTATATTTCCATACCTAATTACATGTGCTACAAAGGAATAATTGCCTTGAAGGATGCATATCGTGATCCATCATCCCTCCAGAGTGTTGCAAAATTTTCTCTGGTAATTAACAGAGGTGTACACTGCCAGGAGGTGTTGACAAGCAAAGATGTGGCAATGCAATTTAAAGAACATTCATTCAGACCTCTCTAAGAATAATTGGAAGAAGGATATTTATTAAGATAGACCTTTGTACCAGGGTTGACTAATTACTCATAGCAACTAGCTAGGGGGATGCACTTTTGTGATTCTGATATGTTGATATGATATGAATATGTGTTACACTGATAGATCAATTAGAAAAACATGGTTTTTGTTTCTTTCAAAGCAGATGAGTGTCACATTAGTTCATTTAATGCTAATAATTTCAAGTAAATTGCAGAAAAATGCAAATGCTTCCAGCACATATGTAACAAAAGATTTTATGTCTCAGGGGTCTTTTTTATAAAACTGATGTATGCACAAAACAAAGGCTGAAACTTGGATATGTGACTTTCCACACAAAGGTTGTGATCTAAAAACAACAAACTTGACGGGAAAATGCGTGGTCCAACTCCAAACATGCAGACCCTATGCTCGTTTTGGAGAGATTAATTTTCACTCCATATGAATTTTTAATCATACATTGATTTTATCATAAATCTTCAAAACAAAAATGTCATTTATGCCTCCACAGATGAGCCATTAAGCAAATATTTGGACCTTTCAAAGTAGTGAACGCCTATAAGCCAAATTAAATCTTGAAGTCCACACATTTTATTAAAACTTTCCCACCGTTGTATTCCTCCGCTCACATGATCGTCAGGGAGATGTGTATCACAGATTAACACATCAAGGTATGAGGCAGTCAGATTGCAGACATGTAAATACAGTGGTAACACTGGTGTGTATTTCTACATTTATGCATTCATTGAGCTATATCCTCAGGCACTGGCTGCTAAACCCGTTTCCAAACCCCCAGAGCGCAGAGGAGGCACGCTTTAGTACCGCTCACACCTGTGAGCACTCATCTGTGGAGCATGCTATCAGCCTCCTAAAATCCCAGTGGCGGCGTGTAACTTTTGTCACGCTGTGGAAACCAAATATTAAGATTTTTTTTAGACACTTCACTTCATTCACATCGATTTCTGCCTTGTGAAATTGTGTTTCTCTACTCTCTGTGGTTGCGTTGGTTGACCAAAGCAACCACAGGCAACAAATTTTGCATTGATAATGCATATGTACTTACTCCCCTTACCAAATGTAAAATACTGCGTAACCTCTTAAATTTCAAAGTCACCTCATTTGTAAACAGAGCAATTTCATGAGTTAAAATGGCCTGGTCATGGTCCTGAGCTGAGTCCAGAGTATGGCAAGACTCGCAAAAAAGTAGCTGTTAACAGTTTTCCATCTATCTGACTGAGTTGGAAGTATTTTGCTCTGAAACATTTTACTAAGAAATTAGTTTTTCGATTTGCAGGTGGTGATTTGTGATAGTGAAGTCACATGATCTGTGAGAAAAGGAACACCTCTTTACAATCACATTGGCACCAAGTGTTTTTGTATAAAAAGATAATCCGGACGTCTTTTGCAAATATTCTAGATAAGATATTATGTATTATTCCCCAGCTCATTATTAAACAAAGGTACCTCCCTCAGATCCTTTGTCAATGACATCTGTACCTCAAGAGCAGTTGTTTATATTCACCAGAAGTCCCCAATCCAAGTCCTCAAGAGCTACTGTCCTGCAGCTTTTATATGCATTTCTGTTCCCACAAATCTGACAGAAATTTATCTGCTCATTATCTGGCCTCTGTAGAACTTGACGATAAGTCGAAGAGATAATTCAGTGATTTTTATTCCGGTGTGTTCCAACAGGGATGTGTCTAAAGGTTACAGGAGAGAAACTCTCAAGGACTGAATCTGGATACTGCTGAGTTTCACAGTTAAAACCAGATGTTTATGTTCACTGTATAAAAAGGCACGCAGCACACACAATCTCACATGAAAACAAACTAAACCTTTATTTTAGGTTGGTTAGAATTTGCTAAATTATTTCCACTTGGTAAATGCCAGAATAATGAGAGGATAATTTAGATTTTTTTTATTATTGTTGTTATTATTATTATTATTATTATTATTATTATTATTATTATTATTATTATTATTATTATTATTATTATTATTATTATTAGATTCAAATAATTAAAATTACAGTGCTGTTTTGATAAACATTTTGGTGGACAATAAGTTGTCTCAAAAGTTATTGCAATGAACAATAATGTTTTGGTAATTACATAGTAATGCAAGAACACATTGTCAAAGATCAATGAACTTTAAATTCTAATGAACATTTAGCATGGAAACTGAATAAATAAATATCCAAAATAAATAAATAAAACAACAGAAACATTCAAAAAAAAGAAGAAAAAAAAAGGTCTGTGAAGGAGCCAAATTAGCAAAGTGAATTTGGTAAAGTGTCCATCTTAGATTCCTGATCTCCCATACAAAATGTATGAGAAGAGCTGAAAATGAATGTGAAGACAACCTACAAACTTACTACATGTTTGTTCCACATCTTTCTTCTAAATGAATCGATCAAAACTCTTGAAACCTAATTTGATAAACTTGTGGAAGGATAGCTAAAATGTTTTGACCCAAGTCATAAAATACCAAATACTTAGGAAATCTATGTAAGCTTAAACATTTAGCAAGTTTTTTTTTTTTTTTTTTAAACAAAGATTTTGTTGGCTCTAGGGGCCTTTATTTGAAAATAGGTTGACAGGAAACAGGTTAATGAGAGAAGGGGAAGACATGCAGCAAATGTCGCCTGGCCGGGAATCGAACCTGTGACCCCCACCATGAGGACTAAGGCCTCAATATGTGGGTCATGCTTTTACACAAATCTTTCTCATTATGGGATTTAGCAAATAGCAAAAATGTTGGTAACTTTAACTAAAATAGATGTCTTCTTTTCCATCCTATTTGGTTTTCACTGTATATCAAATAAGCCACATTTATAGACTTTTCTGTTCCTTCTATAAAATGTAACTTTTTTAATGTTTATTTCATAAGTTCTCATACCAGAATGGTTCATAATGTGGAAAAGCAGTTAAAAATGCAGAACCAATTATGAGCGGGTGAGCATTTCTCATTTACAACGGCTTATTGCTTTCATTTTCCATCTGAAGTAATCACATAATCTATTTATATATATTTTTTTACCTGCAGGTTAGGCTCCTGTTGAAGTACACACTTTAATTTGGAATAGTTACACACTTTAAAAGTACATTCATTACAGAAACTGTTTCTGATCATTTAAGTCCTCTGATGTTCTGGGATTTCTGTGCTACACATCATTAAATCCAGCATTTGTATGTTGAGTTTTATATTCCAGGATAAACTGCAGAAAGGTCAACATTAAGGTAAGGCTAAAGAGGAAATTAAAAAAGAACAGTTATTTAAAGTTGAATAGGCAATAATTAATAGAATTGCACTATATTGAGATGGATTGTTCTGGGGATATTTAATTAGCGTAAGGTGAAGAAGTGTAGACTTTGAGTAGAGAAACATATAAAATGAAAGGCAATGGGTCAAAAAGACGAGGATTAGGGAAAAAAATCCAGAGTATAGTTTTGTCACAGTCAGCTCTAATTATGTGAACCCATCAATCTTGTCATTTCTTAATAACCCATCTAATTTTTTTCTGCATTTGTTATGACATGATAGGTACATTGTCAGCCTTGCGAGTTCTTCATCGAACAGAAAACTCAAATGATGTGGGAATTATTTTTCTTCTTCGGTTTACATCAGCCTTCTGGCATCTGATTAATATTACAATTAATGGTAGTAAACTTAATTTAAACTGTTTTAATACCTAGAAATTCAAGGCAAAGCAATCAGAAATATACAGATTACCACTGCTTGGAGTAGTAACAGCAGTGAATGACAGAAAAACCAAAACCAGATTATATATAAAGAAAATAATTCATGAAGTAAAGTTTTGCAGTTATGTGCTCCTTGCTGTTTCCTTTTTCCATCTCTTGCTTCTCCCTCAGGCTAATAGCAAACACTCCTCACCCAGACTGAGCAATAAGTACATTTCTTCAGCACAGTTATCTATATGAGCTGTGTTTATTAACTTTTGCATGTGAAGTATCTTTTGAAATGTTTCTATTCTGAATTCAAAATGAACAAGACAAGACTTAGTACCATTACGGACATTATGTCCAATCACATCAGACAGACTTTTCTGGAAGATCAGATTTTTTTTTAATATAAAGTAATGATTAATTTTTTTTCTCCTTTCTCAGCAGACAATATTTCATTTCATGCAGTGTTTTTAAGTCAAACAGGTTGGTCTTGTAGAATACTAGTTGCTCTGGTACTACTTTACATAGTTTTTTCAGTGGCCTTCTCTCTAAATCCATACATATCTTCATTTAAATGTGTGCAAACATAATCAGCACAGAGATCAAGTTTATTGGTAAATTAATTTTTTTAGGATATGCTTTTTCACAAACTCAGGTTTGCAAGTTTTTAACATCTCTAAATTAGCTTGTGTTTTTTCTCGACAATGTTTAAAACTGGATATTATCAGTTTACGGAGGACTGCATGTAAACAGGGTAAATATTTCTATGTTGAATGTTGTTTTTGTTGTTTTATGAAGCAACATTTATTCAAAACAATATTAAAATATGTCCTTTTGGAATGTAATGAATATGTGCTTTTTAAAGTGAATTATTAAGCTAAACCTTTAGATGTTATCAAATATGCATGTAGTATTTTCCTTATTTATGTATTTTCCTTAAGTGTGCTACTTCAAGTCTTTTCAAATTTAACTTGAAGACTGTAAAAAAGGAAAAGCTGCTCAGTTCAGTTTTCTTTTTGTGTGACTAATAACTAAATCAAGCCAAAACTCTTAATACTTTGATGAACCTTGGAGCATGAGCAATTACAACTTGCTGAGGTGGCTTGTTTTATAACTGATGACAGAACAGCAATTCAAGCTGCGTAACTACCTACTATTAATCAGCAACGTTGAAATGTTTTAATTTGCCATGTAAAACTGTTAGACAGTTGAATTAAAGGCAAGAAGATGACTGCTATCAGTACAGAGCCCTCCATATATTGTCACCCAACTAAAGATATATGAAAAGCCTTGGAATAAATTTCATACTAAAAATGTAAAGAAGATCAAACATTTAATTTGAGTAGCATAAGGCTGACATGAGGCGATGCATTGTGTCTGTCTGCCTGTGGGTTTTGGAGTCAAGTCAACCTGTCCTTTCCTGTTCTTTGGAGCTGTGGGTTGCAGGCCTTACGTTATTCTTGACAAGATATGTTAAAGAAAAAAGAAAAAAAAAGTCCTACAGGCGCTTTTATTCAGAAAATTTTAAAAAAGAAACATGCTAAGAGTCAAATGTTTGATAAAGATAAAGAATCTGCATTTCTATTATTAATTCTTTGGACAATTCCCTTTTGGCAACTGGACAACACTTTATTGGCCATTGTTAATGTGTTATCCTTAGTCCTCTCTTGGGCTAAGACCATATGTTTTCTTTACTATTTAGAGATTTTTTTAGTGTTTATTAAAGCACATTGTTCCATATAAATACACAGCAATGCTTAGCAAACTCCACATTTATGTTTGCCATGTTAGGACATATAAAAATATTGGAGACCCCAAAGTTGCTGTTGTTTTCTGGAGCTCTCTAACACCTCTGACCTCTGAAATATTTTTTTCACAAGCCTCTTCCACAGAGAACCCCCTAAACAACTTTTGTATTACAGTAACCAAGACTTACCACCACCTTATTTTTCATTGTTTCTCTGTCAACTCCAAGCCCTGCAATAAATCCCCCAAACAATTAATTGGGGGATTACCCCACCACATACCAGCCTCCATCATTATGGCTCTGTCTCTGTTGGCACAAAGGTTTGATTAAATTAAAACTGTTGCCAACAATTATTTTTTGCCCCAACCCAAATTTTAGGTCCTGTTTACACAGAGCTGATTTTTGGTAAAAACATAACACTTTTGTTGCGATCCAGCTGCTCACTTACACATCTCCAGAGATCGGAGTGCCTCACAGCAGCACTTTTAGAAACTAGGTGTCAGAGTGGATCTCTTTGGGAACCTTTCCCTAACTTCCACAGAAGTGCTAAGCATTCTGCATGTGTGAAAGCGCGCATGGGCAGAACGAACAGCTGCAGGGTTTGTTCTACGAATGCATGGGCAGATAACAAAAACGATGGATAGTATTGCACTGTGTGCAGCTTAGCCTTTTAAGTTTAGCATAACTTCTGATGAGGAATGTATGTGTTACAAGAGCACTTGGCTCATCATAGACAGAAAGACACGTTACTGTTTTCTAGATAAGGTGGAAGCGAAGAGTCGAAAGCACATGCGAGTTTCAACGACATGCTAAGATCACATATAGTGGCCAGGTATTACAACTACAGCCGATTCAAAGTGTCTGAACATGGAGCATTCTCCCACTGAACATATAAAAATACCAGCACTTTCCAGAGAGTAGTCTCGTGTAAATGTAGCCTTAATCTGTGCACCATTTCCCTTCTCCTTTCCTCCCACAAATAGCAATTAATGGAGCTTTTCAAACTGCTGAGAAACTCCTAACCTTGACAAATTAGGACACTGTTGAGGGAGAGCATTATGCCAAAGCTAAATGCTTTTTAAATGACAATTTACAGTGTGAATTCTTTCAGTAGAGAGGGGGTTGCACACAGTCTTCACAAGACATGCTTAGTTTGAATGTTTGCCAGGTCATGTCTTGCAATAATGTCTATCAGGTTTTTCCACAGACTTGCACAATGTGAACATTGCACAAGTTTGAAACTGAAAACTGCAAAAGCTTACATTTGACTTTAAAATTGAAATGTAAGCTTCTATGTTGAATTTTGGATTTGTATATCTGATTCAGGGGGATCAGTGCCTCAGCAGTCACATCTCCAGTTTATAAATGAACCACACCGCCACCCAATCACAGACAGATATGTCTGTAAGAGTATTCGTTGCAATTATTGCATTTTTCCAAAGATGACAAATAGCCAATTATGACCAGCAAATTGACACACTGTACTAAGCAGCAGAAATATCTAAACAATGAGAGAGTATTTAAGAAAAAGCTTGGTGACACAAATATAATCAGTCCATTCAAGAAGTTGAAATCACACCTTTTATTGCAAATTCACACATCATTCACAAATTTTGTAAGAACTTGGAATTTTCATCGCAACATTTTCATAAATCTCGGGAGAATTTCATTGATTGATGAAAATGTCCAGCTTTTCAAATTGACTGGTTGTGATGCACATATACAACTGAATAGGAGCTGGTGGAAATAGTTACAAACTACTTATAAGATTGTGTAGGTGTATAAATGCATGAGAAGTGAGAGACATGCAGGGAACAAAGGTAATGGAGGTTTTGTGTGCTTGTATGTTTTTCAATTTTTTCTTTTCTCTGATGTTCAGATTATCCTTGTGTGGGGGTGTGTTTAAAAGGTTATAAGTTTGTCTGTGTTCCTATTATTTATCACAATGTGATAAACTGCAGATGCTTTCCATACACCATAAATGTGAATAAAAATAAATGCTTAAAAAAATATGATGATCTTAGTCATACCAAGTTTGCTTCTGCCCATAAATATACAAATGTATCTTATGAAATTCCTGGCCAATATTTTTCAAAGTATGATTAATAGCATCTGTCAAACACAGACACTCACCCACAAAAGAATAATTACTTTCGGACAAGCAGGGAAATGCTCCACACAACTGATAGTGGAAGGTTAACAAGAAAAAAAATAATAATTCAGTGTACTGTACATTTAACATAATCAGGTCCTCTACTACAGTAACAATCAAATTCTTTAAATGGACAAAAAGATTAAGGAGTTAACAATTAAAAATGATTTCAGTATTTTTTTAAACAGTTATGATAGTTAGCTTTACAAGATGTAAATTCTTACTGACAGAGATTTCGAAAAGTTCCAAATCCAGCACATTCCATGACAGAGAGGTTTTAGGCTCATAAGGATTAAACATACCAACATTGTTCTACTCTGTTCAGCCTTTCTTAATGTCTTACTTTATCTTGCACCCATCCAGTGAGCAGAGAAATACAAGATTCTAGAAACAGCAATAATCAAATATCAACTCAAACACGAATAAATACAGAAGTAACAAAATACAAGACCAAAGGGGATAAAGCAATCCAGGAACAGGAATTACATGGAACGGTAACTAAATAAAAAAGTGCCCAAAAGAAGACAAGCAACCAAAATAAAACAGGAGCCACAACTCAGATGAGCCAAACTAACAAACAAAACGCCTCAGTTACAGAGAAAAAAGCCACAAAATGGCTTGAGGGAAAATGGCTTTCTCTCAAGCCATAACTTTTATTTGTCACTGTTCAGAATTTAGGCTTCAAGAGGAGCAGAAGTACATCACATGAAATGTATGTTGTGATGGACATCTATCCGATCATGTGTGCATAGATGCCACCTTTTGGTGACAGATAAAACAGGTTTGTCAAATTTAAGTGACAGTACTGTATATATTCATTCTCCATAAATGTAGACAGAATTACTGCTCTTATATCAGAGCTTTAACTTGAATTTTAAAAGTTTTAATCCTCTTTTTTCATATGTGAAACACAAACCCAGAAAGATCTCTTTGCATAGATGAACTGCCAATATTAGTACTGCCAAATGAGAAAGGGCAAAGAGTGAATCCTGTAAAACATAATCAACATACAAGACATTTACTGTTGCTGGGCTTCATTTGCAGTCAGACTCCAAAGAGCACACAGCCACAGAGCTCAGTGTCTTTCTCAAGGACAATTTGACAACACAAGTGACAGCAGTTTCGACCTTTTCCCTATCCATTATGGGAGTGTCGCTCTAAATAATGGGCCAAACTGCTATAGATTACCTAATGCTACTCATAGCTTCATCTAGAGCTGTGAAGCCATTTCATGCCTTCAAATGATGGTGATTTGTTATATTCGTCTTCT
Organism: Brachyrhaphis roseni; assembly: GCA_903066815.1. Lineage (NCBI taxonomy): Eukaryota > Metazoa > Chordata > Actinopteri > Cyprinodontiformes > Poeciliidae > Brachyrhaphis > Brachyrhaphis roseni. The sequence goes on from CAEFZY010036929.1 coordinate 11,154, forward strand.
ATGTAACAGGAGTCCATGTCTTGGTTTGTCACACACTCAGCTCCATTACAGTCTTTTGAATTGTTTAAACTACATGATTTTACGACATGTACATTTTTTTTTATTTGTCACTTTGCTTTGTACCTATTTGTGGGTTTATGGAGTCATTTCTCTATTAATTCTGGACTAAAATTATAGAGGCATGATGGCTCTATGCCACAGGAACCTCCTTTTTATTGTGAGATTCCACTACCTGAATTATTTGTGGAGGGTGCTGTATTTTGATTAAAACTGGTAGAGTAATTAAGAAGTAGGTGACCATGACATTTTGTGGTGCTCATAAAAACCAAAACTGAATTAGGATAAAAATAAATAAATAAATACATTTTTGTTGTTGTCTGCACTTTTTTCTATGAACAGTGCTGATCAACACAAGAGACAATTCATTTATCTAAAGCAACCTGTTTGCACTTCAGTGTTATAAATGAAGCTTGACATGTTTAGTGTGCAGTGTGATAAAAAGTAATTGGCATTCTGGAGTGTCGTTGTTACTATCCATCAAGCAGGAATCATGTTTCACATTATGCTAAAGACTTAACTAAACTATATTAAAAGAGTCAAAGATCCCTCTCTGCATATGGTCCAAACGTGAGGAATATTATAGAAAATGTAGTGTTACATGAAGCATTGGCAGCTGAGTTTGGATTTTTGGGTCTTTTGGATCCAATTCTGGTTCTTGCTCTTTGGTCCAACTGTCCTGTCACCACAGGTAAAGTGTAACTCACCCCAAAATCAACTTTGTTCTGCTGATAAACTGTCTAAATATGTTATTTAGGGTTCTATCTTTGTTTCTGTGCAAATTTTGACATTTTTGTGTAAATTTGTTTAGTTGAACAATATTTTGCCTAAAACCATCTGACTGCTGGCCTACTTCCGTTGAATTGTCCTATTGCAGCTGTACAGCTTTGTGCCACTTTGTCACTAAGGTCCGAGTTCGGGTATAAAACCGTCTCACTCAGGGGGGTTACACTTTAACAGAACCTGCACATTCAGTGGTTATTAAGTTACAGTGCATCAGTTTTGTTTGTTGCGTAGGCACTGTCATGAATAGATTCAAAACAAAACCAGTTTGTAAATTTGCCCTGACTTAATTTGCCTTGGCATTGTGTATTTACACTGGATATATGACTTTATTCCACTACAAACAGAAGCTTTCATATCTAAACTCAAAGAATATTTCAGATTTAAGTTGCAGTTGTAAATGGAAACCAGATTAGGGAATCACTTTGCCCAGACAGAACAACAATTTTCTTCCTTTGGGGATCATGCTTCTGCCAAAAAAATATGATATATCTTGCTTGTGGTTTCTCCCCTTTGTGAAATATTACTAAATCTGACAACTTAGTTATAAATGGAGTTAATATGTTAAGTTAGGTTTGGGAGCAGGACCGTGCCTCACCCGCTCTAATTATGCAGCTATCTATACAAAGTCAATCCACCCAGCACTCCACTTTCGTTATGATCATTGAAACTTCCTCCATCAGATTCCATCAGGAGGAAGAGTTACAACCTCGAGGACTCAAGTTCGGCAAGGTCTGAGTCTCCATTGAGAATTTCAAGGGATAATCCACCACTTCCTGATTACACAAGATTTCCAGTTTGAGTTACAGGTCACTCGCCTTCCTGTCTTATTTTATAGTCCGACCTGAAAACTGAACTCGAAAGTCACCTTTCACCTTGTACATTTGTCTTTCTCTAAAGAAAACTTGTTGAAACTATACTGGGTTGTGGTCTGTGTTTTTATAAGACCTGTATTTTTTTTTTTCAGGCATTTTTTCATACACACAAATACTTTGGAAACACCGCACATTCTATTTCCAAGCAAAACCTGAAGAAAAATGTGTCAAATGGGTCAACATGTGATAAAAGGTAAGGAACAACTAGTTTAAAAATAACAGTGCCAGCATATTTATTTACAAACTTAAATGTGTACTGTGTGAACTGCATATATGTCTGAATACTTATCTTTCCTGGGATTCGTTGTACTACTGCTTAGGTGTATAACCAGAGTTGCTGAGAACGGTTTTACATCTTTGTTAAAAGAGTCATTTCTTGTTCAGCCTCAGAAAAAGCATTGATGTCCACCCACAAGTTTTCTATTGGATGAAGGTCAGGGAATCAGAGTAGCTGCACCATAAGGTTCAACTTGCTGGTCTGAAACTAAGATGCTGCTCTTTTGCTAATGTTTGGTGTCATTGTCCTCTTGAACCATGCATTTCAAGAGTGTTTCCTCTTCAGCACAACGAAACATGACATCTCGTTATATTCAAAGGAATCCATGATCCCGGTGTATGGTAAATAGACCCAACTCTATACTATTTTTATAGTTTTCTATTACTCCACTGCATATAATAAACACTTGCTATGTAGAAATGTAGTTTCTACCAAAAACATTTGTGGATGTGGTCAGTGATGAACTATTATTTTGAGCTAAAAGAACTGTGTCAAAACCGCACTACATCAGCTTCACAGTTTTTGTTCATGTTTAGCTTTATCAAGTTTTTTTCTCATTTAGGATGTTTCGCTCTTCTTTTTTAGACTGCAAACGTAGGTTCTAGTGTGGATGTGTTGTGTACCAGCTGTCAGCCATTAACAATCACCTCCTCCATAAAACTCTGCTTCCTTCCAGTTTATGACGCCAAGTCAGTCACTGTCCAAGACCGTTAGTCATGCGCATGCCGTGTTCCTGCTCTGGTAGAGTCATATTCAATAAATTAGAATATGTGTTCAGATGAGACCCATTTGTCAGATGAATTGCATATTTTGAAGATAACATTTAACAGGTATGACACATATTTTTCTTTAAGCTCATATATCTGTAATAAAAAAGTTTTTTTTTATTTGTCTGATGTAATACTGCAATTTTAAATGTCATATTTTCATTACCTACCAGTGGAAAAGCATCGTAATTAATAGAAGTAAAGGCTTTCAAACATGCAATTTTAATTAATCTATATAATGTATTTCAGTTAGTGATAAAGTTCCAGAGGTAATTAGGATTTTCAATAATATACCAATCTATTAAATAGTTTTGTATAACTCCTCCTGGATAATAACTACTTTAATACTTCAACTTTTCAAAATTTGAAGATTACAAATGACTGACCAAAATGTTTTCCACTACATTAATACACATTCAAAGAAACAAAATTTTCATTGTCCATCAATCAAACCAACCTAGCAACAATACATTAATACATTTTGAAATATATTTTCTGAACGTTTTCTGATGTCATTTTGAGGGATTTTGTATAAGCAGAATTTGTTGTTATGTGTTCATAAAATGTATCAAAGCATTGCCAGAAAATCTTTATTTTTCTGTCGAACATGGAAGGTTATGTGTGTGGAAGACAGAAACATTATTATGTTATTTAAAGTTCAATTAATCAGAGCCCGACTTTAGTACTGTGATTAAAATTTAAATTTAGCTGCTTGAGGCAAAAAGCTAAGTGTATAACTCTGTTCAATTAAATGCAGTTTAAATTAAAGGTAAAGGCATTGATTCAATCGGCTTTCTCACTTTAGAGGCATGTTCAATGTTTATATTTGTAAATTACATTTGAAAAAGGAGCTATAGAAATATAATTTGAATATTTGTTCTAATAAAATTGAAGTGTAAATCTATGTAAAATTGAGTCCTTGACCGGGTTGTTTTCTCTTACAGATTTTTATATATATATTTTACAGCATTTGTACTCTATTTATTTTTGTTTGTTTATCAGCTTAGGTGGAGACAGACTAGGAAATGTGCTGTGATTATCATCTGGCATGTTTTTTTTTTTTTTTTTAATAGTCTCAGCTCTCGCACCATCACACATCTACGGTGATTCAGTACAGCTGATTAGGATCTGACTTGTGTGATTAGGCCTGGGATATTTTTGACTCTTTACACACCCACAGCTTCTCTTTGCTTCTTCTGAAAATATTGCAAAGCAAATGCACGAAAAAAACCCCAGACCTGTCATTCCTTGACGAGCTTGAGCTGTAACACTGATTGACCCCCACTGTGCACTTCTTTGGGTCTGTAAGCTCTGCGATGAGGACTTTTTTTAAATACTTCCTCTGATTTTTCCTATCTTATATTCCTTTATCCTCCCAACACAGAGAAAATGATAGATTACAGTTATATGAAAATTAGGCCTTTTTATTTTGTTTCTCTGGAGACCAGACATAATAATGAGCATCTTTTATAAATATCTGTGAGCTTCTTTTCAAACCAAAGAATGTGCAGAAATGTCAGAAAATATTTTTATGGCTTGCTCTACACATATTAATCCTCCATTTTTTTTAATTTTTTTTTTACAGTGCCTTGAATAAGTATTCCCATCTCTCTTTGCCTTTTTTCGGTTTTATCTTGACACAGGCAACTGGGATTTTATGTCTTAGACCAGGGGTCGGCAACCCAAAATGTTGAAACAGCCATATTGGACCAAAAAAACAAAAAACAAATCTGTCTGGAGCCGTAAAAAAGTAAAAGCCTTATAAAAGACTTGTAATGAAGGCAAAACAGGCTTTAAGTGTTTATTTTAGCCTATTATCAAAATGACTAAGTGAATACATAATTAGTATTCATGATTAAATGTTTATTTTCCCTGCAGTGCGTCCTGGAAGGAATGACGCACCACGTGACTCTGTTGTTCAATGGTGCTTTAAGTTTACCTTCCGTTACAATATGAATGTTTTATGTTTCGTTGCATTGATAAAATTAAAGAAATGCAATAAAGAT
>CAEFZY010036933.1:0-50350 GCA_903066815.1 Brachyrhaphis roseni
ATAATACATAAAATCAACAGAACAAAATGAGGTAGAATCTTCAAATACATTCAACATTTACTAAATTCTTAATTATAAAATTAGATAATACAATTTCATTTAAAACATGCTATTAGTACTTAAGAAATGTCTTTAAAATTAAATGTTAATATGGTAAACATTCTATGTTATATTCAGTTTAACACCATCCCAGATGTGATTTTCTAAAAGACTTTTAATTGTTCCGTGAACCCAACAAACTTCTCTTTCTCAGAGTGAAGTGATAATGGCTCACAAAAATGCCAGTTTTATGACCTCCTGTTCCTTGCCTGATAACAGAAGAGGAGCTTAAGGAAGAGTTTCCTTTAACTCATTAACACATAGTTGTTCTGGTGAGAATGTTCAATTTACCTTTTACACATATAATAGAATGAACTGTATGAAACACTAAAATAATAATTTTCCTCAACAAGATGCAGAGGCATGATACTGCCCCTTTCACCAATGTAGTTTAAAAGGCAACATTTCATAAAAGATGGAAGAAAATAACAATAACCAGACCAGAACCAGAACACCTGAGAGGTCTGAAAGGTTGATAGAACAACATCAGATCTTTAATGCATTTTGATGCTAAGCTGCCACTTTTAAACTAACAACAGTATTTTAAAGTGGCAGGCTGCCCATGTCAGAATAACACACCTCATGTTATTGCATTATTCCCTCATCAAAAACATACCTCCGAGTGTTGCCTTGATTTTCTCATGCATGTTTGAGAAATCCTTTTAATCACCATGGCAACCATTCAGTTAGGCTCAATGGCTGGGTAGACCTAGTGTCCATCTCACAAAGCAGCCTTCCTCACAACTCCTCCACTTAGCTCCTTCTGACTAGCCAGCAGCAATTAGCAAACACCTGGTGGAACTGAGCATCTACTGAATTCATTATAGGAGTTACTTTTCAGTGTGATGCTGGTAAAAATGTCAATAAAGGGTTAATAGAGGAGCCATGTTGCCATGAACTCCTGAAGGCGGAGTTTCAGAAAGAGCAGGAGTTTCTTAAAGAGACAGAGGCCCAATTTCAAGGCAATAAATAAGGAAGTAAAATTTTGCTTGTCATTTTTTGTATATTTAGTCTTTATATTTGATTATTCTATGGAATGGGTCTATGTGCCTGGAAAATACATAATACTGCCACTTTAACCAATGCAATTTAAACTTACCATAAAAATGTTTCTCTTTTCACTTTGGCATATACCATTTTTTTGTCATCTGTCTAATATTTGTTTTTTTGTTGCCATATTGCCTTTTTCCATGGCGCGTTCCATTTCTTTCAACGTCATTGTATTTTTTTTAACACATTGTAACCTTCCTAAAATAATGGCCATATAATTGTTATTTTTTGCTAGAGGTCACATTGAAAAAAAAAAAAAATCACCATGTCTTTTTTGTTAAAAGATTAATTAGGCAAAAAACCCATCACTTTTAGCAAACAAACTGATGTTTTAGGAAGGAGATTAAGTTTATTTTTCATTAATTACTTCTGAAGAGGCGAGCTCACAGTCTAAACCTGGCTGAACAGCACATGTCAGACAGGAATTGTGGAACAAGATTTGCTTTGCAGGGAATTATCCAACAACCAGAATTTGTTTCTCTGCTTCACATCAATGGATCACCATTACAAGCAAAAAAGGCAAAATCAGCACAGGCTAAGTGGCTGCTCCATGTGTTGTTAGGAGCTGGTACCTGATTGTACAGATGTCTAAGTGCACTTTGATCACATCGCCAGGTTCTTTCGCCAGGATAAATGCTCTTTGTCTTGCTGCAAATGAGGCAGTAAAATAAAAGGTGTATCTTAGGTGCCTGATGCTTTCTTGCTCACAGAACCCGAGAGACTATTTATCTCTCTTTTTTATTAACCTCGGCTTGAAACTTTGAAATAAATGCTTGTTTGAGTATCTCAGTTCGGTATCTGGCAGCATAACAAAAGCCCGGGCTCACATCTAAAAGTCTTTTAGTTTTCAGCACTGTGTTTGCTGTAAATTAGGCACCATGTTTCAGGACAACCAATTTCAGTTGTTCACTTAGGATACAAAAATGTACTTTAGTTATTTTATTTGTAAGGAATTTACTGAAAATTGTTAAGGATCTTGAATTGTATGCTATCAGTGCTGCGTCCTTCAGGGATTCTTGCCGTTCAGTCATTTAGTTGACTGGGATGAAAATGTAGGTAACACTGAAGTAACTGGGTCTGTGAAGCTGGGGATCAACTGGGTTAGTAGTTTTTCCACGTAGCTTTAGGCTCAGTTCAGGATTTTAAGTAGCACAAAACTGGTTTACTTCTTACCTGGCTCTAACGCCGTGGTAATTTGTGCTCTACTGTAAGTTTTGAAATGATAGTTTACCAGCGCCTCTTGACCAATCATTGCTCTGAAAAAAATAATAAAAATGAGGCATGGTGGTGCATAAAACCAGTCCTCTTACCCGACTTTTTTTCTACTCACCAAGTTAAACCGTTACAGCTTCTGTTGTATTCATTGACTTTCTCGTGATACTGTGTAAGCATGCAGTAAAAAGGCTAAGGTTAGAGAAAGCTCTGGAACCTGCAGGGTTTAAAGATGTTTTAATAAATCAGTCTTCAAGTCTTAATGCATTTATGCAAGTGCAGTGTACAAAATCAGTACCAAATCTATTTCCCAAAACCTTTATTTATCATTGACTTGTGTCGTACACCCAACTTCTCCCCTACTCACAATGGTAATAAGCTCTAACAACCCACCAATGAATGGACTGACCATCAGCATACATTACTGCTTTGGACAGCAGCTGTTAGCCACTATAGCTAGTGATGCGCACCTGCAGGCACCATTACTATGCATTGAGTCATTTCCAGAAAATTAGACTGTTCAGATGTGGGATGAGCAGGAACTGGTCACAAACATATTCATAATGACATAATGTATTATCAGATTTTTATCAAATGTAACTTAAATTAAAACTGAGAAAATTGCTGACATTTTGATATGTAACATATGGTTCTCTCTCAATAGAAATATATAAACAGACTGGTTTCTGTCAAAATATAAGAGAGGACTTAGCAAATTTCTCTTAATTTAGTCAACAATTCAATTTGACATAATTGCTGGTGTAGGAGTCATAGCTTGATAAAATGTAGCAACCTGCGGCTCCTTTGCGTTGTGAAATATTTCAACCTATTTGATAATTACCATGACTATCGCCACATTCTATGAAGAAATAAGATAATTAGTCCAGTTTTTGTCGCTCATTGAACTTTTAGAAATTGCAGCGGTTGCAAAGGGAAAATAACACCCCTAAAAAGTGAAGAATAATTCAAAACCACTTGTATTCTGCTTTCCAAGCTCGTTACAATTTTATGTTTTCAGGCTTGATGCTTACTTTGCCATCATTGATAAGTGATCATCTGACCACTAGCGGTGGCTGATTAGCTAAATTAACACCTGCTATACTTATGTGGGTCACCTGTTATTAGTGTTAACTGAACCAAAACATCCTGAATTCTGCAGCACATGTATGTGTTAATGTTGTCAAAGTCAAGCTAGCATAACCACCTTACTTTCCACTTTCTCAATATAGATATATTTAAACATTTTTCTGACCTGTGGGATGTGATGCCATTGGACCTTGCTATCTTGCTGTCGTGGTGTTGACATTTGGTAGAAAAACACTGCATGTTCATTGCGTGACTGTGTCATTTTCCCAATCATTGTTTTTCCAGTCCAGTAATGTATATCAATGGATGGACTGACCACTAAGGATACATGTTACTTTGCTGTGAGACTCAATGAATCACAGGTGAAGGTTTTTCACTAAAACTAGTGGGACCTGCTAAAACCTGATCATATATCCCTGAGAAAACACAGAGACGGATGCTAGCGTCAAAGATGAGACAGAAGGCAGAGAGAGGCAGTGATCTCTCATCAAGGTTTATTTAGCTAATTTACAAAGGAAAGTTTATTTAGGCCCATGCTACTTCAAACATGACTTATTACCATTGAGAAGTATGGCTACATAGACGTCTCTGTCTGCGTACATTTTGCTCTCTTTATTGCAGACTAGCAGCATCCACGTCCTTAAGTCTCCATCAAGGCTTTCAGACACCCTTAACAAAGTTGTTTGCCCCTCAAAGTGGCATTAGGTGGTATTTTGAGTTTTTAATGTCACTCTCAACTGCTCATTGACTTTGTACTGTAGAGTGAAAAGACTGAAATTATTCATTGCAAAATAATGACAGAGGAGCCGTGCAAATGTGAAAGGCTCTTGATGGCAAGCCAGACAGAGCCGTTAGCATGAGTGTATGCGTCGGTGATGGCTTCCTGAGCAGAACGGCTGTCTGGAAGTGTCTGCGGCTCCACTTGAACATAATTTGGACCTCATTTGAATGTGAGACGGTCCAGAGTGTAAGAAGGACAGGGAGTCAGCGATAACATGAGGCAAAATGCCAAGAGATAAGAAACAGAGACAGAATGAAAGAGAGGAGTAAAAACAAAGAAAGCTGGTTTATTTGCATGTCAATGTCTTCACATCTGGCTGGTAAAAACAGAGGAAGTGCGCCTAAAGAGCACATCACTTTCTTCAAGGGCATGTCGATATAACAGCTACTTGTCTCCTGTTCTACCCACTCCTCTGTCACTACATTGTCTCAAAACAAAATATGATTTCTGTTTGTGACAAATATTGAGAGAAACACCAAAGTAATTCAACAAGGCTTTGTGGCACTAAACCTTGGCATCGTAGTAATGGTGGAGCGTATTTTGCGGTTTTAAAGTTGTTGTCCAAGCAGAGCCAGCACATTACCAACTTAATCCTCATTATCATCCATCATAGTTGTTATTTTTCTTCCAAGACGCAAAATAGAAATATTTGTCAAGTATGAATGACAAATGTGACACCCGCATTCAACTCCTTCAGACTAGCCAGCAGCAATTATCAAACACCTGGTGGAGGGAACTGCACTTTAGCTGAGCTCTCAATGCTAGTTACTTCTCAGTGAAACTCTGGTAAAAACGTTGGTAAAGGGTAAACAAAGGATCCATGTTGTGATAACTTCCTGAAGGCGGAGTTTCAGAATGAGAACTTGTTTGTTAAAGAGACAGAGGCAAAATTTCAAGGCAGAATTTTTTTATAACAACTGAACCTAATATCAGTTGTACTTGATTGTGCTGTAAAATGGCACTACATGCCTGGAAAACACGTGATGCTCCCCCTTTAATAGGTAACATTAACTTTTAATGTTTTACCTGAACTTCACTTCACTTCAACAGTCCCAAACTTTTCCTTTAAGAATGATGAATAGCTGGATAACACTGCTAAGTTAAGAGAAAGCTAAACTCGAACTTCCACCCTGACTTGAGATTTGTCTTTCATAATGAGTACCTGCCTTAAAACAACAAGCTAAACTATCAATAAAAAGTTACATTCATATACGCCACACACACACACACACAAACACACACCCACACCCACACACACATACTTAGCAAAGAGAGGGGGCACAGGAGTCGCACACATCCAGAAGTGCACATGAAAGCGGTAAAGACTCATATTTGCTAGAACAAGTTCTCCTTTTGTATTAGTCATACATAAAGATGTCATACACAGTCGTGCACGTCGTCCTTGTGAAGAAGGTTGAAGCAGCCTCCCTGCTGAGAGCAAGAAGGGTATAAATAATAAACAGCAGATAATGTATGGTAAACAAAACATCTGAGTGAACTAACAGCTCTACCTTTTCTCTCGTTTCAGTTTTTCCTTGTGACTCCACTTCTCCTTCTCTGGCTCACCTTCTTTTTCTTTCTCTCCATCCTTTCACCTTTATCCTCTCCTCCTCTTGGTTCCTGCGCCCGGCTCAGTGTAAGGGTTTGGGGGGTAGATGTAGTGACACCGCCTTCTTCAACCCTCAAGCTGCCATGTTGTCACCTTATCTTTACATACAGCTACTGCATTATTCATCACACTACAAATATGCTCAGCACACACATATCGAGAGAACAACATATTATGGAGATGAAAGCAACACAAGAAACAGACAGAAAGATGATTTGAATAGATCAGAATATTTGTGCTGCTTTAGTTTTGTAATAACCTTACAATGAATTGTCTTATTATTTGCATTTTGTCATGTTTTGTTATGTCACAACCACAGACTTCAAAGTTTTAAAAGGGGAAATATTGTGTAAAATCAACTTTTTTGAACATTACATCATGTTATGTTATTCTCTCACCACAAACATACCTGGGGTGTTGCCTTGATCCTTTCATACATGTTTGTGAAATCCTTTCGTCTCCCCTGGCAACCATTTAGCTGTGCAAAACATCTGGTTGGTTCTAGCTCCACCTTCGAGCCTCAGCTCCTCCTCAGAAGCTGCAGCTTCCAAGCTTCTGCCTCACAGAGCTCACGTCCCCTGTGACCCCCCACACATTTCCTTCATACTAGTAATCAGAAATTAACAAACACCCTGTGGAACATCAACTGAGCTCATTATACGAGCTATTTATCAGGAAGACACTGGTAAAAATGTTTTTAAAGCGGAAATGAGCAATGTTGTGATGACTTCCTGAAGGAAGGGCTTCTAATAGAGTTCCTGCAACTGTTAAGGTTGCAGGAACCATCATCCGCTGAAGGGTCAGCAGACAGCCGACAGCTTGCTCACTAGTGACACACATTTTCCAACATGACACTATCCAATCTGGCCTAGTTTGTCGATGAGGCTCGAAGTTCATTTATAAAGTTTGGAAGGCTGTCTTCAATGCCTTTAGGAGCCAGGCTTAGTGTGACATTGCGTTTCCATCCTCAGACTAAAGGTCAAATTGAGTGAGTTTGAAGCAGCCTTTCAGTGTGTGGTTTCTGACACTCAAGTTCCTTTGCTCTTTTCAGCTTCCTTGGGGACAGAATTATGCTAATAACTCACTTAACTCTTCTGTATCTGATCTTTGTCCCTTTGACACCTCCCTGGGTTATCAACTAAACCTTTTCCTGCATGGAGAAACGACTTGGCCTTAACCTCTGCTGCTGCAATCACTTTTGGAAAAAATCTATGCTAGCAATTCAGAGATCGGTGAAAGAGAATTCCATCTGGCAAACTGTGAGCAGATGCCATGCCCCGGTTTACACATGCTGGCTTTTCTTCCAGGAAATTGTCTCCCCACTTCAGTGTTTCCTAACATTTAGATTTGCTAAAAATGTGTGAAATGTAAACAATGATATATGTTTTTTTTTTTTTTTTCTTTTACATTACTATTTTAAACGTCATGAAAACGAACTAAATATCAACAAAAAACTATCTGCTAACGCTTTTGCTTTTGGATTGGGACATCCAAAACTATTCAAAACTCTATACAGTACATGAGCTAAACAATATCTATGCAGGACATCCCAGGATGTCCTGTTATGGCTATACATAGAAAATCCCAAGAAAAGAAATAGCTGACATAGCAGAACATAACATGAGAATAGTATGACAAAGATCCATCACCTGTCTGTCTCTTTGGGCAATATGGAGTCAGAGTAGCACATAACATGTCAGCTGAATGTGTCAGAAAAGTGTGGGAAACACTGCCACTGCAGATTTATTCAGACATAATAATAAAAAAGTTTTACTCTCAGTTTAGCTGCGAGCTTGAAACATCCATCCCCACAATCCATCAGGTTCTGTGTCTTTAAATGTAGGAAAAGCTTCAGGCCAGAGGCTGTTTGCCTTCTGTAGAAGAAGCTAAATAGGAACCATTTTAAACATGAGTCCCATTTTCAAACATTTGGCAGAACCAAGAAAATACTGCAACATTGTCTGTATTTATTAAATTTGACAACTTCAGCCCATTTCATCCAGTCCAACCACATTTCTGTGAGGGATTAGAGCAGAGCACCATTCATATACTCATCTATGATTATAAACCTTAAAAATGTAGGATTTAAATTTCAAATAAATCTAACTGAGTGACAGAAATGCTAATGGCTTTCAACAGCATGGCACTTTAATGCCTAGTTCATTTTTGCATGATATGGTGCATGACATAATATTAGTGCTATGACCCTGTTTTAACTTTTAAAGAGATTGTTTTCTTCCTGGTAATTAACTAATGCTTTCCAAATGATGCCAGTGAGTGAAAATAAGGATTAGACTACATTCTGTTATTAGCATGATTGCTTCATCCAAGCAGAGTTTTATAGCATGAATTAGACATATTTTATTTTTTTCTCTTTTTTTGTTGCAAATTTTGCATTGAGGCACAAGACAGAAAGTGTCATTTCAATAAAAGAAAATAATAATCTTGCTGTGTTTTTTAAAAGCTATTGCATAGTTCATTCTCTGCAAGATGCAAAATGAATCATAAATCTGGAGCATTGGGGATTAGCAAAACAAGGAGCAATATTTCATCTTCTATCCCAAATTGGACCAAACAGAGCCAATAAAAAGTTGACATTCACTCCTTTTCATTTCAATGTTCTATTCATCTTGGGGCTGACAATCATCTGTTTGAAACTTTTTTTTTTTTTTTTGTAGGATAAAAGGTCTATACAAATCTAAACTAAAGTTGATAAAAAAAAAATGCATCCATAAATGATCAAAGTAGCAAACCAAGGGAGGGTTGAAGGTGCTGGGGGGCATATGTTGGTAGAGATAATGTTCAGCCATAGGATAAGTAAAAATTCACACAGAAATGCTGCGCAGAAGCAGCTTGTAAATCAAGATATATTTGTGCTTGCATCAAAAATACAAGTGAGAATCTCGTTTTGTGCATTTATGAATTATGAGACTGTTTTAGCTCCATAAATATCACTGATATTTATCTTAGTTTTGCACTGAGGTGGGGAGAGTACTCAATAATTGTGACTGAGTAATAGTTGTAATGCACTGATACTGTTTATAAGTTTGAAATGAGGTGAGAGATGGTTCTAAGCTCGTGGTTTGTTTGTTGTTGGTCATTGCAACCTCATAACAACTGTCATGACAGTTATGGATTCCTACCAAGATGGCTGTGAGCTACCAGGTTCCTGGAAGTGTGATGTCACATGAGAACTATGTAGCTTAATACTTGTGCTAGTCAGTTTTTGTCTTTGAAATTCATTGAAGTTGTGTGGTAAATACTCATTCCACCCTGAAAAAAGAACAGTTCGACAACTCTTACGAAAGCCCAACATGAATGCAGCATCTGTGCGCCGTTAGCATGGAGGGCTAAGCTATCCTTACATGTCTCTGTAAGTGCATTTTCCAGACAGCACAGATGCAGTTTGTCCAGCTTAAACTGTCAAACATCAGCGACTACGAACCCAGGCGACCAGACTCGGCTGTGTTAAGCGAAAATGAAACATGGGATGAGTGCTGCAGTGCTTTGCACCCCGCCTTTCAAAAGCTCAAAAGCCCTGCTGTCTTCGTGACAAGTGAAAGACGCTGTCAGCAACACACACAAACACTTCTATCCTAATTGCTGTCTCTCTCCTGCAGGGTGAGAAAATAGGCTACCTGAGGGTATCTCTCACCCACTCGTTTCCTCCCACCTCCTCTTCGTCTGCCACAAATTTTCCTTTTTCCTCCACTCTTGTGCTTGACTTTTTGCATATTATTTGTTTTGAATTCTTTTTGTCTCATTACTGTGATTCTGTACTAGTTTGCTGACTTAATATTTCTTACTTAAAGTTTGTTTCCTTGATCTTTGACCTGCTCAAGCTGTACGAAAAGGGACCTCAGAGTTGGAATTGGGAGCGCACATTACGTACATATACATATATGCGATGACAAACCAACCTGCAGACACGTTGATAAATGTGATGTGACTAAATCTTAAAGGTTTGCATAGAATGATTTATCTGAATAGATCTGTGGGGTGAATGATATGGTACATTCTTTCACCTCTGTCCTGGTGCTGTGATCTTCCACTGCCAGGTTTTCTCCCAAGAATCATTTTAACTAGGCTTTTTACCATATCTTTGTCATTGCCTACTTGAACACTTGTGAGAATAGAAACACATGCAAAAACATATTATTTTGGCCAGTCTTGGTTTCACAGCTCACGACCAAACTGTAGACCAAGGGTTTTCACATTGAAGACTGAAGGGTCTATGTCCTGCAGTTTTTACACCTCAACCAAATGACTAAATCACCTCCTCATTGTGCCTTCAGAGTCCTGCTAACTACATGATTACTTCATTCAGGTCTGTTGAAGCAGAGACCCATCTGAAAGCTGCAGGACACTGGCCGCTGAGGTCTGGATTTGAAGATCAATCAATCAACTTTATTTGTACAGCACATTTCAGCAACAGGGCAGTTCAAAGTGCTTTACATAATAAAACACAACAAAATACAAAGTTGTAGAACACAGTCAACAATTTTTAAATGCTATCATTACACATCAAAAATATTGATAAATGTTTCATTGATTATGTTTCAAAAGCAACACCAAACAGGTGGGTTTTTAGTTGCAAATTAAAAGCACTCAGTGTTTTTTTGCTATTTTGCCTTTTTCCAAGAATGTGCTCCAGATTTGTGGTGCATAGAAGCTGAATGCTGCTTCTCCATGTTTGTTTCTGGTTCTGGATGCAGACTAGAACCAGAAGACCCGAGAGATTGTTCTGGAAGGTTGATACAATAGATATTAAATATATTTTTAATGTATTTTGGTGCAAAGCTGCGCAGTGATTCCTAAACTAACAACAACACATCATTTGTGTTAGAGTGATTTTGTAAGTGGATCAGGAAATTGTCCACAAACATGACAGTTTGTTGGCAAGACAAAAGCATACTTCCACCATATTAGAACTGGTAACTTTTAAAGCAGCATTTTTGTTTTTAAAGAACCTTTAAACTGCTGTCCTGACCAGCCCATCAAATAGACTACCATTAATAGACTAATCTCCTTCTGTTTCACACTCATCCTGCATTGATAGACCCTGGTATTCCCACCCTGCTCTACTTTCTTTTGATACTGTGAGAAAAGGCAAAATGGGTGAACGGGGTTCAGAGAGCTGCCCTCTGATAGACGTATGCTAAACCTCCCAAGTCTTACTTATTAGTTCTGTTCACACAGCCTGTGTTAAGGCTGGAATGATGCAACAGGCCTCCTGAAAACTGTTGGTAGGTGGTTTTTAAGATGTTTTTACATGTTGCTCAAAGTTAGTATTAGGCCAACAGATACTTAAAGGACCAACTTTGTTAACAGAGGATTTCTCCTCTTTACTCCCTCGGACATCTTACAATGTTTTTTTTTAAAAAACTTTTTAATTGAAATATGTATTTTATGTAACTTTTTTTGTAATTCGGGAAATACGTTGCTATTGTAGTTTTATGCAGCAGATTTTTGCTGAAACCCAATGAGATATACAGAAATGAAACAATGTCTATGTTATTTCAGATAGAGACACGGACATCAGGGAATATTTTGGGATTTTTATGATTAACTTCGGATTTTATATAGCGGTACATTTTTTAATTTGAGGCCACATTAGCAAACCCACAGTTTGGTTTTAATGGAAAAAACATTTGATCTAAGGACAATGGGATGATTTTAACTGGTACAGATGTAGAACGTGGTGTTCTGTAAATATTTTGAAAAATGGATGGTTAAGTATGATTTCTGTTTTTTTTAAGAGAAACACAGTAAAAAATTGTAAAGGTCACACAATGTTTGAACTTGCTAATTGCTGCTGGCTAGTCTGAAGGAAGAAAGTGGGGGAGTTGAGAGGGTGCTCTTCTCTGTGAGGTGGAAACCTGGAAACTGGGGTCAGAGGAGATGCTTTGCCCAGGTGGTGGAGCTAGATCCACCCAGGCGTTTTCTGAATGGTTGCCATGGGAGATTAAAGTATTCCTAAAACATGCATGAAGGAATAAAGGCATTCTCCAGGTATGCTTTTAATAAGGGAATAAGATTATATGATGTAAAGCTAAAAAAAGTGGACTTTACACCTTCCTTCTAAATCATGCCCGACATTTTTTGTCATGGCCAATCACATTTACACTGTTACACAAGCTGACTGCTTTACAATGTGTCAAAACAGCATTTTCCCATGAAGAGATAGAATGAAATATTTACAAAATGTGAGGAGTGAACTCACTTTTGTAACATACTGTGCAGGAGACAAAGAGTGTGACATAAAGCCATGAAGACATGTCTTCCCCACATACTTTAATTTTGCACGCTCACAAACCAAGTCAAAATTTAAACCAAAATGGGGAAAAACTAAAGTGAAGCCCTCAGAGATCCACGGGTTGGAGAACACAAATGTGAGGTAACAATGCACGGTGCAAAGGAAAGTCAGATGAAAACTAGCTTGTGGGCTCATTTTATGACTCATCACTCTTCATGGCAGATGTTGGTGTGGGATTCAATCAAAGACTGCACAACCAAAATAAGCTTAGCTGTCAGAGCAAAGCGAGACTGTGTCACATCGGTGCTCCATGACAGCTGTCAATATCAGGAGGAAGACGAGGGAAGGAGGTGTGGGACTTAGTGCAGGGAGGGAAGGACACAGGTTTGTAGGCCTGATGCCTTGGGACAGCTGTCAATGAAGGGGAACAAATAAAGATGGCTGCCGGGGAGAAAACCAGGGGACAGCGGTGAGGCTACAAAGGCAAAGTGTCACTTACCGAGAAAGTGGTGTAAGACAAAAGATGGGAGAGAATATGACAAAGTAGCGAAAGTCAGTGAAATGTGTGATGTTGTTGTCACTGTCAGCGAGAGAGAAATCAGTGAGACAAAGAGGGGGTGACAGATTTGTCAGACAGTGGCAGTATTTCTGCTCAAACCATAGCAGTTTCCTCCAAAAACAGGCAATAAATGGCACAAAGGCTAAAAAAACACTCCACCACCGTGGAGTCGCCCCTCTGAAGGATTTCATGTTTTCTGACAACTAAAGTTTTCACTTCTTAAGATTATAGAGAAGCAGAATTCTCACTCTGGCTTTGAGATATTTTGGATGTGACCAATAGCAGTCCTAAAAAGCAGATTTTTGCTTTCTAGGAACATCCAGGAAGTAGCAAACTATTATTGTGAAAGCTTTTCCAGTTGTGATTATCAGTACACATGGAAAAGATGTTCTAATGTTGGTCAGTGAGTGAGAGATGGAGTCTTTTGAAATGAAACTATCAGACAAATGAATTCCTTGACTCTGATTGGCTGGACCCACAAGTGTGGAGAAAAGGAAGACCTTGGAAGTTAATTTTTGCGCTAACGTCAGAAGATAACTTTTGACGTTTCTACTGAGTGTATTCATGCACATAATGTAGCGTTTGAATTTATAAAACGCTTCATACGTTTTTATGTAGGCCACCATAAGCATCTTAGATGCCCTAAATGTGCCGTATGTAACTTTTATAAAAAAAATATAAACCATGTTGTGAAGGTGTAATATGAGAGAGATAATCTGTGAAAATATCAATCTCCTCCACCTCCTGCCTGACCTGCTATTGCCATATAAAGAAATGCTGTGCTCCCGACCAAAGCGACCAATCAGAGCCAGGGGGAGGGTCTTGGTGCTGCCACTCAACCTTGTGTTTACTCGCTGCTAATGGTGGCAAAAACATGCTATTGCAGAAGAACAATTGCTAACTAGCCTTAGCAATTGTGACAAGCAGCACTATCTGCTATGCAGGTGATTGACAGCTCTAAGACCCGCCTCCTGGCTCTAATTAGTTATTTCTAGTTGGGACTGAGAGCACTGGGAGAAGACAGAGGAGCTTGATTTTTTACTGATTATCTGTCTTATATCATACTGTCACTACACAGGGACAGTTTCAATAAATGTAAAAAAAAAAAAATGTTTTAATGATCATTGTATACTGTCGCTTTAAGTAACTGTATATATATCAACTGTTTGGAGGCATTTTGAACTGAAAACACCAGGTTCACTGCAGCTGAGCAGTAGAAAAAGTGTGAGCATTTACAGCACAGCATTCCTGCATTTGAGTAAAAATCAAAGAAGTCTCTGTTAATGTGCATTCATCATATTGCTAAGGTAAATTCATTTCTGGCTTCACTGCAAGTAACATTAAAACGTGAGAGCAGCTGCTGCCTGCAACAAGCTTGGTGGCCGAGGGAGTAAAACTGAGCGACAGAATAAAAAACAATGACAGTCACCCACCAGCTGTTTATATAAAGATGCATAATTGATTGTAAAATCAGACTGTCAGGTCTACTTTCCAGTCCCTGCATGCTTTACCACAACCTGCGTTGTGGCTGTTCTTTTCCATCTAAAACTAAGAATACTAAACATATGGCATCACTAAGATTAGGATAGTCATGCATCATCGAGACCTTTATGTAAATTAGTGTTGCACTTTGCTACATTTTCAGTATTGGAGGTTTAGGAATAGATAAAAGCTTCATGTAAGTCTGTTTAATCCAGTTCAGAACCAGTTTATGTCGGGTTCCGGGGTTTTTCCCCCGCGTTTTTATTATTTTTGGTTCCTGCTGTTGGTCCATGGGTTGTCCACTAGACGGCATTGGAGGCCGCTACCCGGAGAGGCGGGTCCTGGCTCTGCACGCCTGTCGGTGGTTATCTCATCATCACCTGGAGGAGAAAATACGCTGCCTGCCAGTACTTCGACGCCAAAGTGTCTCACCTTCATGGTACATTGTAGCTCCTTAGAGTGACCTCTGAGTTTTCCTCCTGAGATCTTTTTCTCTGAGTAACTCTTCATTGTCTTTTTGTGCTCTCCAGGTGCTCCCTCTCAAGTAGTCTGTTGGACTCACCTTTGAGAGACTCCTCGTTGTGGCTTTGTGTAAGCCTTCCTCGTTGACGCCGTGGATAATTACCCACTGGTTGCCCGAGTTTCCACCTCCACCGCTTCTGTTGGATTTCAAGGTTCCCTGTTGTTTCTGACCGGCAGTCAGAACTCTCCCTTCAGCATCACTGGACCTCGAGCCTACCTGTCCGCCCTCCACCGTTGCTCCAGCTCTGGACCACCCTCCGTCCTATCCCACCTGGACTAGACCCCTTCAGCAAGCAAACCATCCGGATCCCGCAGTAAACTCCCTCCACGTCAAGCGACGCTCCTACCCAAGTAAGACCTGTCCGTTATCCTTATTCATGCTAAGTTCCGATTACCCTGAACTCACCATCTCCTCTCGTTGCTCTCCAGTGGACTGCTGCCCAGAAGGTTTCCCCTCCAGACCCCGACTCATCTGCACATTTGTTATTATTGTAATAAATTCTCTTAACCTGATTTTGGTCTCCTGTGATGTTCTGCATGTGGGCTCAGAAAGTCAAACCCATCATGACAGTTTAATGGATTTGGGATCATTGTCCAATTAGAACATCCAGTTATAACAAAGTTCAACAATTTTATTAAGGATTTGTGGCTAAATTTGAATATAGCTGATCTTTCATTAATCTGCAACACATCATTACTTCTGCCACTTAAACAGCCCCTAGTATGATACTGCCACCACCATGCTTAACAACTGATGGATGGAATTTAACATTTTCAAACAATATTTTCCTGCATTTATTGTCATTTAAGACAAAAAACTAAAGACTGGAGTGTTTTAAAATATAAATGTAAAAACTTGTACACAGTTAAGCAAAATAAAGGTATTTCAAATAAAAAATAAATAAAAAGTAAAGTCTTAACACACTAGTCTGAAAACATTCACATCATTTATAAAGATGATACATTTTTAAAAACAGATTACCAACAGTTAACCACTGTTAATTCAAATCCTCAAAGAATATCAAACTATTATTTCCGCTTCTGTCATTGCAACTAATATGGCTGTTTTTGATTTTTTTTATTGAACGTTTGGATATTTTTACACTGTTTTAGCAAAGTTTTCAGAATAAAATTCCCTGATTGTACACATTATTTTAAAAAATATATATTTTTTTAAGTAATCCCTGCAGCAGCAGTGGGCGGGGCTTGTTTTAGAACAACGTAAAAAATGTAAGTCAAGTCTTCACAAGTGTCAAACTGAAATCCAGGACAGTCAGAACATTTATTTTAGCTGTGTTTTTATCACATTTGAAATATACAGGATACTTCTATGTCGTCATTACAACATACTTTATCTTGGCATATCAGATACAAAGCATTAAAATAGTGCATAATTTTAAAGTGGAAGCACAATTTCTCATAGCTTTCATTTTTTTTTAACAAATAAAACCTTAAAAGTGTGGCACACATTTGTATTCAGCCCCACTGAGAATAGAACCAATATTGACTGATTCTGCTTTGCAAATTAGTTCATGTTCAGTCATCTTAAAAGGAAAGCTTCTGGGAACGGCAATTTTTTAAATGTTTCTCCAGATTCTCTATTTGACTTAGGACTGCTTGTGTAAATACACAGCCATTTAAAAAATGTTTGGGATGAGGCAAATTACAGTTCCCCCTCCATATTTAAGAAAAATATGACAGATATAAAGTAGATTAAGATATTTTTGTATACTTTGACTATTCATACAGAGAATATTTATGAATTGGTGAAAAAATACCAAATAAAAAAGGTATAGATAAACAGTTCTGTGGTTAAAAAAAAGAAGCTCAAATAGCAATGGACAATTATCTATATTTTATTATACACAATTATCCAGCCTCTTCCAGACATTCAAGACAGTCAGTGAGAGGGCAACACAGAGACAAACAGCACTAACAACTAGCCGCACACACACACACACACACACACACCCACACACACACACACCCACCCTCACTCATAATCCAATATAGAAAGACCATTAGACCCAATGTGGACTGCAAATGTCAAAATTTCAAATATGAATACTTACCTGCATATAAGATATGAACTGTGTGCAGAAAGACCCCAGGCTTGAATTCAGCCCAGAACCTTCTGAGAGGCCACAGCACTAACTACTGTTCCACTGTCCAGACAGCAGGTGGAGCTCAACTTTACCAAATCCATGAGAAGTGGACAAATAACTAATTTGAGTTCCATTAGTTGTTGATTACTACAAAACCTGCATCTAAATGTGTTACTGGGGCTGATGTGAAGCTGGCTTCTCAGTATGACATTTTGACCATCCAGGCAGGAGCAAGTGTCCGAATAGCTAGGGTTTTGTGTGTGTTAGCTTTATGTTAAATCATCACCCTTATTTGACAACATGGAGATGATTGCCAAAAACATCATGGCAAGATGCTTCTCATATTATTAAGCCATATGGAGTCTGATCCTACCAATGTCAGTTGATGCATAAACACATACCACAGATCAGACCCAGCAGTTGAATTTTTGCAAAAGATTTCAGGCTATGAAAAAAACAAAACAAACAAAAAAAAACCAGGAAATCTGAAGAAATCATATTTTCAAAAACAGCACAGCAGTACGTTTTCCTCCTCCAGGGCAACGTTCATTAGCGAAACACCACAACCGCTAATGCAAACTTTTTTAACTTCTACAAAATAAAAGTTTTCCATACACAAAAAAATCTGCTCTGAAAAGGTAGGGATTGTGTACAATGTAATTAGATTTTTTAAAGCTAATTTGTATGAATGAAGTCAGATTAAACAGTGAAGAAAAAAAGCCCTCAGGCTATTATTAATAACATTAGTGTGTGTTTTGGTTTCAGGTTAGATCAGAGACAATTGGCCTTATTTTCACTAGACAAAAAATCAAAAACAAAAAACAAACAAGCTACAGCGTGGACCTGTCGGAGTCAGATTTAATACAACAAAACAAAAGAGAAAAGTGTGAGAATGAAGCACAACAGAGTAATGCTGAGAACTGAGGTTTATAAAGCAGAGAAGGCGATTAAGTGCGTGTGAGACTCCCACCGCTGTGGGTTGGAAACAGCACAACCTGCCCTGAGAGCTCCTTCATGCTCAAGCGTTTGTCTAGTTTGGGCAATTCATCTTCTGATTGACTCCGGGGGTGGTTGTGTGTGTGCACGTGTGTGTTTGAGAGAGAGAGAGAGAGGACTTATTTATTCAAGCTTTCTTCAATTGACTCCTTAGGTGATGGCACACACTGTGAGTGTGAATATCACTCTGTGCCTGTGACCTATTTTCAGCCATTTCCCTGCTTCTGAGGGTTTTGTCAGGTGGCACCGCAGCAATATAAAGTGGTCTAATAGCCATTCCTGAGATTTCCATTTCTTTTCAACCGTTGGGTGTCTCTGTTTCTCTTCCACCCTGTATCTCTCACTCTCTTTGACTCTGGATCCCTCACCAATTCCTCTATTTGCTTGTCCTGAATTCTCTTTAAAGCTACTCTGTCTCTCCATTTTCCCTCTCAGATGTTGTAGCTGTCTGTGTCCAGTTTAATTTTTAATTTATATTGCCATGTCTTTCACCATAAGCAGTGGGAAATGTGAAACACCATATTTTGAGACGTCTACATCCAGTTTTAACCCATAGACAAAGCACAGTTCTCAAATCTCAAAAGGGTTTTTTTCAGATATAATTTTCTCTCTTTGATATGGTTCAGGAAAATGTTTTAATATCTTCATGTTTGAATCCAACCAGAGCTACGCTTCTTAAAACAGGAGGTTGGAAAACAACTAAAGTGACTAACTCTGTTAAGATCAAGGTTAAACAAGAATGAAACATTACCTGGGTTATTAAACAAGTACTGTTTTGTAATTTTAGCATTTCTTCTTCTAGACCAACTTAATCCATTTGGGATTGTAAGGTAACTGGTTTCTATGTTCATTGGGAAAACATATGGTACATATGTTTTTTGAGCAATGAGGCCTAAAACTGTTGCTCAGTTACACCAACAAGAAGATTGTTGAAAGATGCCTAAAATATTTGACCAAATTATTAGATTTTTTTAAATCTACATTTTAGATTTAGAAAAAAAATATGTCATCTAGTGTTAAGAAAAATGTATGGAAATTTCTGACTTCAAAGAAAGTTTCAAAATAAAAAAAATAATTATCTGTCATTTGGAAAAGGGAAACATGTGGAAGTCCAAACTTGCATGAAAAAAGAAAGGGTTAGTCTGATTTGTTACAGTGAAAAATCAAGGTTATGTCTCTTTTTAGAATGTTTTCAATTGTAGGATTAAGAGCAGCAATAAAACTGTGCATACATTTGTTTTTTTTTTTAAAGAACACTGAATACATTAATACATTCCAACAAACATTTGTGATAACTCCTTTGTTAAAGTAGGTTACAAGCTCAAAACGCACGCCGTCTCCTGACGCGTGTCAACACAAATCAGGTCTACAGGACAAATTAATTTTGGCTGGATCCCATGAGATAATTATGTCCTCCACCACTCATTCCTCATGTGTGACACCTTTTACTTATAAATGAATGAACAACTCTTCCATTTGGGGTAGTAATTATTAGTTTCCACACATGGCCATTCTTAAATGGGTTCTGGAACAGCCGTCAGCAGGAGGGAGGTGAAAAATGTGTCCAGACAAGAGCTAAATGAGCTAATCTTATTTTGTTGCTGTTCGTGTTGAAGCGTGTGTTACTTTGCGTGTGCCTTTGGTTGGTGTGTGTGTGTGGGGGTGTGTTTGCGTCGCCTCTTGCCTCGGTGTACGCCCGCTCCGGCTCTTTCACGTGTTGTAATTGAACCATTGTTTTGGGGATGTTGCTTTAGCACATAACATATTTCTTGCTAGCTAAACAGG
The DNA here is from genome assembly GCA_903066815.1 of Brachyrhaphis roseni. Taxonomy (NCBI): domain Eukaryota; kingdom Metazoa; phylum Chordata; class Actinopteri; order Cyprinodontiformes; family Poeciliidae; genus Brachyrhaphis; species Brachyrhaphis roseni. Next base: position 19,543 of record CAEFZY010036933.1, read on the forward strand.
AGCTGTAATTGAAATTAAAAGGCACCCACATTTATCATGCTGAGCTAAGGCTTAATTGAAATGTATATTTGTGCAAGCGTATGTGGGTGTACCGGAGAGAGAACAGGATGGGCTTGGAGACGGGAGAGAACTAGAGCAATATCGTGAAAGATGGAGGGAGACAAAGTTGGTGTCAGTGTGTGGGTGTAGGTGTGTGGCTCCATTTGAAAACAGAGTGAATATGTAATTAAGTGGGGAGACTCCATATCTGTGGCTGTCGCAGTGATATATAACACAGGAGACAGATAATCCACACCTTACCTCTCCAATGTGGGACTGATCCATTCACTCTTGTTTTCATTCGCATTTCAAATCCTTTATTTTTACCGTTTCCTTCACTAAAATGGATTATTTTCTGCCTTTGTCTACAAAAACTAAATGGTTTTATTAAGCTACTATTGTAAATGCCTATAAGTGATTAGTAATGTCCAAATCTGATTTAAGATAAAGGATCTGGTTTGCAGCAAAGGCATCTTTGGATCACTCGTATTGGAGTCTTGAACAAAGCTCAACCTGCTGCTGGTGTATCAGGGATCAGACATTTGTTCATCTGTCCCTCCCGAACAGAAATTATAATGTGAATCTGAAAAATATTTTATAATTTATCTGTATTACAAATCATTGGTTCCTGCATTTTATGACCTGATTAACAAAACAGCTGTTTTATCGTTCTATGTCTCAAAATAATTTCCAAGCTCAGTTTATTAAGTCAGTCAGTAATATTTAATCAATACTACTCAGTCTGAAAGAAAAAAATTTTGCGAATGATTCACTGGGATGTGTTTTTAGATTTAACACAGTAAAACCTTTTAAAACTGCTAAGTCAGCTTCTTCGGTTTATTGTTTTTCACAAGGTGTATCATTTTTTTTCTTTACATTTATTGTGCAACGTTTGCAGCAATATTCCAGCTTTTCAGATGAGAAGAGAAGAAAAGTGCATTTACATTTTGCAGTAACAGTAAACGGGTAAATAGGCTTCATCTATTTTCTGGCCTTTTTCTGTGAGCTGCAGATAGTTGCTTATTTAGTCCAGCAAGGCCGGACTACGTGTTTTGATTTGTGTTTTAAATGCAAGTAAAGTTATACTAGAATAAAGTCGGAACTTTATCATAACTCTTCACCAAAATCATTCCTTTCCTACTCATACCCTCAGTATGAGCAATACTGAGGGTCTTGTAAGGTCATAGTTGGTATTGGTTTTTAAAAAAGGGAAATACTTAATCTTTTAACATTATCTTCAGCTCCATTTACAACAGTGCTGAGTAGGCTACTTCTACTGACAGGCAACCTATTGATTAGTTTGCAAACTACTGCCACCTAGTGTCCGGAGGCTTGTTTCTCAGGTAAGTGTGAATAAAGACAATTATAAAGTCCTGCTTCTGGCTGCCTCACTACGCCTCAACTCGTCCCCTGAGAGGGATATTCTTTGTGATAGTTACAGTTAGATTTATTTCCTAGCTTCCTTGTTTCTCCTCCATTGCTGCCTCGTGTCAGTCTACCATTTACTCATCTTCCCCAGCTGCTGGTCATTTACCTCATTAAGCCTCACTCACTCCCTTCTTACTTCTTATCTCTTTCCCCATTGGTTCCCCTCTCTCTCCACAGTCTACCTCTCCAGTCTCGCACCTGAAACTTGTTAACTAATCAGCCCAGGTCTTTTGATCCAGGATTCAACCTCACAGTGTTCATACCCTTCTCCTGTTCACACTCCTTGCTCCCAAGTATTAGGGGGTTGTTTTGCCAATGCCTGAATAAGATGCCGATTGATAAATGAGCAGTAGTGCCATGGTTAAATTATGAATATATTTTATGTAACTGTTTACATCCATTGCTACCATGATTTACACCACACACACACACACAAATCTAATTGTGTCGTTCCAGTAGCGCAAAGCTAACTTGTGCTAATGTTTGGCATGTTGCATCGGAGGATAAACAGAAAAACTGCTAGGCAAAGACTCTTTTGTTGTGTAATCTGTGAAAACTGGGGACAGAGGTTTTCTTTTCCTTAATTATTACAACAAACCAACATCAGGCATTTCATTTTCTTAAAGTTGAAGTTATTTAACATGAAACAATGGACATTTTACGTCCTCAGGGCCTCATTTGGGCCTCTAGAAATGTTCCACTGGCCTTCTTAAAAACTGGAAATTTTGCAAGCATGCAGAGATCCTTTTGTGTGCTTAAATGAATGCTTTTATTTAGGATTATTGATTCCTAAATAATCTGCCATATACAGTTCATCAGCATTGCTCTACCTTAAGCAGAAGAATGCAACTTCTGGGGTCCATAAAGACATTTTCAGTTTGTAAACCTTTTCTATGGCTTCACGACCCCAGAACCTAAACATGACCTTGACACTGACCTCTAACCTTAACCACCTGAGCCCTCATAAAACACAATGAGGTTTATTGCTAAAATATGATTAAATCTGTTTAATGCTTTTTCAAGGCACTGTAAATAAAAACGAAAAAAAAATGTCCAGCTTTATTTTTAGAAGGTAAAACCAGAATCCCATTTCTTGTGGACTCCAATATATCAGGCTGATCTAGACTCTGATATGTAGCCGGAGTCACATTTGGCTTGGGGGAGCGTGAAGATTTGAACTACAAGGTGCTTCTGAGTGTAATATAGCGATGTTCAATTTATCACTCTTTGCCATGGCTGTCTCGACTCAGGGCTAGCGCTGCTCTTTGACAGGACGTCATTCTACACTTCATTGACCTTACTTCTACTTTCCATGGCCCTCACTTCTGACAGCTGTCGGTTAATTTATTGCTTTTCGTTTTTCTGAACCTTGCTATTATAAAACCACAATTTTATGGCTCTTCACACGGAGAGAGCATTATGCAGTGGAGTAGCGTAGGCACATCAGCCGTGCTTAGCTCCATTTCATTTACCGAGGCAGACGGTGTGACTGGGACACTCCACCAATTTTTCATATCAAAGTCAATTCATTTGTGAGGAGAGGCACTCCAGAGTTACAGCAAACTGTTACAACAGCAATGTCTTCTGCTCTCGCGTCAGCTTTGTAAATTCTAAGAAAGTGGAAGTGTTGGCGTTGTTTGTGTCGACTAATCTCCAGGGCTGACAACACATTGATCACACACTGTGTGTTGTTACCTTAAGACAGCGAGACTGTTATTTTTTTTACCCGTCTGTCTCTTGACATCATGAAAATGGAACACTTTTGAAATTCATCCCAACACATGCATTGACATGAGCTACAAACGAACAGAGGCATTAATTAACAGCGCAGCTGACACTGCAGGCGCATTCTGTACTCCAACATCAGACTTTGAACAGTCAGACAAAACAGTAACTAAAATAATATGATGTGCAAACTAATTTTATTGAGTAAAAATTAATAAGAGTCAGTGATGATGTATGCATTTTAAATGTACGGTTGAATGACAGTCTGTGAATTTAGCTGCATTTTCATTAACCTTAAAATAGCGCCTTTTGACATTTCAAAAATAAATTTGCGTAATGGAAATGCTACTTTAGAAAACACTCGTTTATTTTGATGAAATGTTTTGCTGCTAGGATGAGGTGGTTTTTCAGCGGCATTAAAATTTGTGTATTTGGCAAAACTGCAATGGAAACACTTTCACATCACACCAGTCATGTGATCAATAACCGGATGTTACTACTGGTGAAAACGACAAAGTAAACGACAGGAAGTGGCAGGAGGATGATAGCACTGATCCTTAATGACACTTATTACATAAACAAACTTATTCAAGTGTGATTTTAGTTGCATGTCTTTTTTTAATGATAACACCACAATTGCAATTTTGTTTTTAATTTTTTTTTCTCCTTTTGCTGAATTTCAACAAAGTTTTGTGCACATTTGTAACGAAAACGCAGCTTATGTTTATTAGTCACCTGCTCTTTAGGTCTTTGGATCATTTCACCCCCACCAGCTGGATCTCTATTTTATTTTCACATGTTGCTATTCCTCCCGTCTTTCTTTTGGTTCCCATAAATCAGTCATTTTACCTGCACGCCTAAATCATTTCATGCCAATTAATTTATTTATTTTATTTTTGTAGCTAATACTGATGTGGGATTACCATGTGACGCCATAACCTTCACTTAAAACATCAACCGTAGTAGAATAGTATCTTCTGAGTATCACAAATTGGTCTAACTTATCTTTTTTCTTGCTTAATGTTACACCATGGATACAATATTTCACAAAACGGTCACTGTATCAATATTAATATCAAATGCTATGGAGGCACATGAACACATAGCGGCTCGGAGCGCTCACGTCTTAACGCGAGCTGGTAACAGATCATCCATTTGTTTAGTACAGTGAATATGAACAAATGAATTCTGATTTTGACCGACCAAGAAACAAATGGACCATAATCAGAAGGTGTAAAATTCAGCTTCATAGTCCTTTGTGCAAAGTTGAAACAATGGCTATTTTTATGTTTCTACTTTTATTTTCTGTAGACTGGGGGCTCTGGATAGTGCATTTGGATGGGTGACATAAGGGGGAGAAAGAATCAAGTGGGCACATAAAAAATGTGTCAGGTTCTCTGATGCTTCAAGAGCAACATTTCAGTGTGTCCTCAGCAGGGATCCCAAGGAAAGGAGAGGGAACACGAAAAGCTAACTATCTTTTACCTAGATTACATTTAGACACTTTTTTCCCCCAGGATGTCTGTGATTTTGTTGGATAACATTGTATTAGAGCCAACATGCCACAAAACAAAGCAGCAAATGCTTTCAGGAAAATCTGAGTGTTGGCATTTCAAGTATCAGTTTAAGACTTGAAGAACCCCAACCTTTGGTACCAGTTCCCAGAGGGTTGGGGTTGTTTTAAAGGTTATTAACCAAGTTGAAATTACTTTATAAAGTAAGTATAAGCAGCTATGTGCTACATTAGCAGCACTTTGAGTGGTCAAAATGGCTGGGAAAGCGCATAACTTCAGTCCATTTTACCATTAGCAGTAGCACTACAAGTTTAGTGTGACCAGTTTAGGGTCCATATAGGTACAACCCCAGTCCCAATAAAACTGGGATGCTGTTTAAAACACAAAATACGATAAACTTTTTGCAAATTTTCACTCATTTGGATTTTGATGCCTGCAACATGTTCCAAATAAGTCAAAAAAGGGTCAACAAAAGACAGGGGAAAGTTGAGGAACTGACAAAAATGTTCCACAGGTGAACAGGTTAATTAGAAACAGGTGACTGACTATCATGGTTGGATATAAACGAAGCGTCCCTGAGCGACTCACTCACAAGCAAGGATGAGGCGAGTTTCTCCACTTTGTGAACAACTGTGTAGGCAAATGGTCCAACAATTTAAGAACAATGTTCCTCTATGTGGAGTTGTAAGGAATTTACAGATTTCAGGAGGCGTGGACGCTACTGAAGATTTAATTTTATCCAATAGTGAACGTTTGGCCGTGAGGTATATAAAACACCTGTCTGGAGATGTGAAACTTACCAGAAATCGCCTCCACTGCACTGAACGAGGCGCCTGTTGATGTTAATTTGGTATGTGGAAGTGTGGCCAACATGGACTGACCGGCTGCGTTCACTTCCTCTGCTGCCACTGCTAAAACTGCAGGCAGACTACAATTCTAAACAAGCACAGAGAATCAGCATCATTGTTCACAACTTCTTATGTTTCCTAATGCATTCAGTAGATGGAGCCCTACAAACTGAAATCAAGCAGAATTGCATTGGAAGACACCGGCTAGACTACAACAGCCTTCATAGTGAAACATTTCAGGTACGAGACTGAGCATCATGAAGAACAAATACAACAAAGACCCTGGACTTTTAAGCAACTGAGGTTGTACATCAAGCAAGAATGGGAAAGAATTCTATTCTTACATTTTCAACAATTAGTGTCTTCAGTGTTGTTAAAGGAATATGTGATGTAACGCAGTAGTAGACGCGCCCCTGGCCCAACTTTCGTGGAACATGGTGCAGGCATCAAAATCCAAATAGGTGAATATGTGGAAAAAATTGTAATCAAATTTGCTTGAACATTAAAATCTTGTCATTGTAGTGAATTCAACTGTGTATAGGTTGAAAAGTATTGGCAAATCACTGTATTTTATTATATGTTTTACATAATGTCCCAACTTCATTGGAATTGGGGTTGTGCTCTTTAACCTTCTGTGCTTTATGCATCCAACATACTGGGAAGTGCTTGCATTTGTTTACAAAGGGGGGCAATAAATTGCGTCTCTAGGCTTTCGGAGTGAATTAGCTGAGGAAATAACAAAAAGGATCCAATTCAGTAAAACGAAAGCAATACTTCCAGGTAATGCCTCCATGATGCATTACAGTCATTTCTTAATTTAGCAGCAATCACAAAAAAATGAAGCTGCCATTTGTGCACCGCTTGGGAATGGAGGTGTAGGGGGGGTTGGAGAGGGCTCAGGGGAGTCTCAGGAGATTTGTTATGCTTTGCCAAAGAGAAAACCCACAAATTCTTTTAAATGCACATCAAAGACGGCAAACCCATTTACATGCAAAACGGAAAGAGAGGCGGCTAAAACGATGCAAATTAGAGTTACAGCTGCGTTGAAACAGATTATAGAGCGCTCAGGGTTAGAAGTCAGTTTAACAATCAAAATCAGTCGAGACTGATCAAAGCACTTGCATGCCACTTACCAAACAGCAACGTCTGCATAACTTTTTTTTTTTTAAAGTCCCAATTTCTTCAATAAAGTGCTTGTCAAGATTGCACCATGAAAACAGTCTAGAAATACTCAAACACCTAAATCTTGTGTTCAGGTTGTTAGAACATAAATTCCTTTTATATTTCCAAGGAGAATAATAAGAGATTAAAATCTGGTAACGTTAAACTTCTGAATGAATGAAAAGTGCTTCTTTGTCTTTGTAATGGCTTGCAAAAGTAAACACTTTGCTATATTGTGAACTCAATAAGGTTTGGATGGTTTTCTTCTCACTCTAAGCTGGACAATTTTTTATTAGTATTGGAAAACTATTCACTAAATCCACAAATCCATTGAACTGAGTTTTCGGAGCATGGATGCATAGGGTTGTCTACCTTCATTAGACGTTTCACCATCAAGCATTTTCAATCAAAAAAGCAATTCACAGTCAATGACAAAGAGTCAAGCAGAAATCAAAGCCAATTTGGAGTCAGTCTTGTTCAAAGCTGTTATTTGCCTGTTGCACTAACTGTTGTTTACCTGAATTTGCAGACAAGCGAGCTGCTTTGTTTTTTTTTTCTACATCGTTCATTAAACCCACACACCTTTCTGCATGAACGACTCCTGACAGCAGTTATTTAGAGAACGAGCTGCTCAACATTGTTTGCTTTCTGTAGAATGAATAGAATAAACAATTATATAAGAAGAAAAGCCACAATAAACCAGAATATCCATAAAATATAGTAAAGCGCAAAAATAAAGTTTGCACTGTTAGGAAACAGAAATGTAGCTTGAATGTAACAAGCTAAATGAAAATGTGATTGAAAAATTTATTGATTTCAATAAATATGATTTAAAAATCTAACTTATACTTATTCTACAGGTTCATGTGCTTATCTTTCTGTTACGTTTGGTAAGGATGGCTGACATCAGTGGTGATTGTTAGAAGGTTTGAAGGTAATAAGAAATTAATCGCTGAGCGTGATGCTTTCAATGTTGCCTTCCAGGACAGGAAATCACCGTTTAAACTTGCTCCTCCCTCTCTTGAGTGACACATGTCATGTGTGTGTGTGTGCTGTGTGTGATGAGAATCATGAATGATGTGTGGGTGTTCAGTGATTGATGCCTCATTGACAGCATTTGCAAATTCCCGTCGTCTGATTAGACACAGTCAGACACCAACACACACATCACTTGGTTTCTGCCTTTATGAGGACCTATATAATTGCAAGTATTTTGTTACTTGCAATTATATAAGATCTGAATATTGCAGTTTAACTGAAAAACTGGAATTAGTATTTCACCAGATATAAGCAAAGACATGTCCAAAACATTCAATATTGTAAAAGCTTTCCATCTAGGTCTAAAACTTAAATTGGTTCTCATGAAGGTAGAAAAACCACTTACTGATTTAACAGTTGGTCTGTGGGGGTCCTACAGTTGATTAGACAGACCGGCTGTGTTGATTGCTTCTCTCCTGATGATTACCCCCCTCAGTCAGCTTCCACAAACACACAAAGACAAAAACAAACCAGAGAGACATTTTTACAACAGATTGCATTCATCAGAGTTAAACTGTACACACCTATTTGTACCACTGGGAAAAATTTATAAAAATTCTTAAAATAAAACAAGCAGCATAACTTCACCCTGCGTCATCATATGTATCAGGACGTTAATTCACTGGATTAATTCCTAGTTAAAATAACATTTTAGCTTTTCCATGAGTTATGTCAACATAATTTCTCTTTGGGGTAAAGTATTTTTGAATTTGAAATTCTCCACCAAAGCAGGTATCTGTGTGACTCAGTTCAAGGAGTTTAATGTTGCTCATCAACAGGATCTTCCCCGGGTCCCTTCTGTCACCCATAGCACCCACCCACCGGTTTCAAACTCATTCCAGCCATACTCCAAAGGTCAAGGAGGGAGGCTGACCAGAACCAACAATAATCAACCAAGTGCCCAACCCACTCACCAACCAGCCACCCTATCGAAGGTTCTGCCCCCCTACATCAGTTTGTTAGGGATTGGGATCCTCACACGCAGGGGAAAGACCAGAAGCAGTAACCAGGAGTGGACCATCTCGTGATCGACCCCATCCACTCTTGAGTGATCCATCTCCTTAAGAGGTCTAACTCGTTAACGCAGACTAGTCGTAGGTCCTCCGCTCCAATAAGTTAAACTATCTCTTACTGATAGATCCAGGGAAAGTGTGGTACCTCAATGTGGGATCAGAGCTGTATTCTGTCTCAGCCACATTACAAGGGGTCGACTTGGTGGTCACTTCGATGGTGCCTGATGAGGCTACTGTTTGCTCTGGCTGCTCTGGTACATGAGCAGGCTCCGGTGCTAAAGGAAGATCCTCGGGAAAAGGAGCAGCTTCAGGCCTGGGCTCATGCTCAGCATCAAGCATGAAGACCCCTGGAGAGTCAGGATCCCTTTTTCTGAACTCCCAGAGCAGGAAGACAAAGCAGGTGCAAACTGATTTCCAACGTCCAACTCTTTCTATGATTCTGAGCGCTAGAGGGCGCACACAATTCTCTTTACCCAGGATGACAAGCCAGTCAACAGGGGCAATTACTGTGACAGTGTCAGCAAACCAGACACATCTCTAGAAAATAACTATTTGCTCCCATTCAAAAGAGATAACAGTTCATTTTATAAATAAACAAACAGCAATCATAAAGTACATGCCAAACCAGACGGTGATCAACTGCCTTTTTCAGTGTAATAGTTTTGATTTTCTGAGAACTTTTCCTAAAGTCAATACAGTAGTGTAATAATATTCTTTATTAGTGTTTTGTCATCATTTTTCAATTCCTTATGCTAAACTCCTGGCACTTTGACATGGCAGACTAGTGATATAAAAATGACATTTGTGACACCCATGGTACATACAGATGCTGTGAACCCTGTAAAAGAAATACTAAATATTTTAGAGGCAAACTTGTTGTGCCAGGTTATAAGGCGCAACCAACTTGTCAGCAGCTCCAGATGGTCAAATAAAACTGTTTTGCAGCTGCTTTGTTTGGGAGTTGACATGTTTACTTCTCTGTGAATCCACCAGCATTATTTATCAGGTGTCAGTTTTAAGGCAACTTTTACATTTTGTGCATTCATGCATGACGACGTATGCTGAACAAGCCTAGGTTTTTAAAAAGGTGTCTGTGTGGAAAAAAAGTCCTCAAGATCTGAGTACCATTACCCTCTGTCATCACTTTTAATCTAAAATCTACATTAGCCACTAAAACGTCACTATTATCCGTGAATTATGGCACGATGCAGGAGAAATCACATGACTGTGTTCAAAAAACAGACACGTAATTTTCTGATTGCTGTCTGACATTAGGTCAGACTGATTATTCCCTATTTGGGGGTCAGCATCATTTGGGGAAATAGAACATAATTTTCAAATAGATTTATATATTTTTTGTTGCAAATCTGAATTTCCTTCAGTTATTGCTGTCATCCAACTTTGAAAGCAATTACAGCTGGAGTATGGCATTTTTGCCCATTTCTCATTACAAAACAGCTATTCTAATATATGAATATACTTTGATCTAAAATATTCTATTGTATCAGTGTTTATATTTTTAAGGTAGTTGACCTTTTGGAAGGTCAACCCACCAGTAGTCGTGTTTCCATTACAAATGTGTGCAAATTTTTGTCCATGTTCTCCTAATGTTTAAAAAACAAAATTTTACAATTGTGGAGTGCCCATTAAATAAGAAATTAAATTCAAACCACACATGAATAAGATTGGTCACACAATATCATTAAAAATCATGGCGACAGTTGTAAACAGTTACATAATATATTTATATTTCAGCCATGATGCTAGAGCTCATGATCCATCAGTCAATCAGAGGAGGCGTCGGCGTTTTATACAGTCGTTGCAGCGACAAGCCCCTCATACCTGGGAGTGGCTACGTATGCAGCATTTTGGAGAAATTGTAGTCAACAATTTTACAGAAAAGCTGGGATTCAACACGTTGAAATGACAACTTTTATGAACTCTGTGATGCTAAGAGAGCTCTAGTGGAGCAACAGTCTGATAAACCTCCCCAAAAACAATCCATCATCCTCCTACCACTTCCTGTCATCTTCTTGTTCTTCTTTGGAATTTCCGCCAGCAATAATATCCGATTGTTGATCATGTGACTAACATGATCTAACACAGGTACAGGTTTTCTTCCATAGCTGTTGTGTATTTAGCTCCTCTCCTCATATCAGCCATGAGCAGTTTCCCTTTTACAGCTGAAGAAAGCCATCCTTACCCCGTCCCTTTTCTCTAAATGCAATGTTGGTATTCTGTGTGAACTGAACAGAGTCTTGGACCGCTGCTTGACAACTCTAACCCTGGCTTAACCTGCACTAGAACTTTCTATCTGACCTATCTGCTGTGCTTTTTAGTTTCCACTATGCTGTTCATTTTTTTCCTAGCAACATCTGAGGCCCACAGAGAACAGCTGAATTTAGACTAAGACTAAATTACACACCAGCAAACTTTACTGATTTAGGTGAAGTCAGTTACTTGCAATATGTTCCATTTAGGTGTGCAAGAGTAAAAAGGAAAAAAAAAATCACCTAATAAGTCATTTTACTTTTTCTTCATCTACACTACTTTATATTGCTTTATCACGTGGAATCCTTATGAAATACACGTTTGTGTTTCCTGTTTCCTCTGACAAATAGTCAAGTTATGCAGCACTACCTACCCGTCATTATCTTACATCATTATCAAAATTTCACAGCCTTATTCCGAGATAACCGCTCACGGATGAAGAGTAGCATCTTGTTTCCAGACGTCACCTGCCATCTGTAAAAGATTTACCAGCTGAATGACGGCGGAGGGTCCTGCTTGCTGAGATGTGCTCTCCGAGTCTGTGCTCCAGTGTTTATATTTAATCAAAGCGCGTTAAGCAGTTCATTTCCACCGCATTTTATCATTCATTGTCTTTAATCAGCGCCATTTCTCTCCTTCCAGTGTTTGCCCAGGCTGTCCGAACGAGCCTATCCTCATTCAGCCAAAACAGCACAATTAAAATGAGAGCAAAATTCTAATTAAAATGATATCGTTTAATGGGGGTGGGGGCTGTCAGTTCTGTCAGCGCAGCTAATTTTACTCAAATGAAATGTTTATCACCTAAATGAATAACAAATGAATTACTTTAGGCGAATTAACCGGCTGATTTATGTAAAAAAAATAAAAAATAACGTGGGCCTCTTCATGCCCATTTGCTGTCTTCCAAGGATATCAATCAAAGTAAAATACACAGCGCCGTTTGTACCGTGGCTGATGTAATTGTTCAGCCAGTTTCCTGCCCTTTTTCCAAGCAATTTTTTTGCCCTCTGACTCAATCTGTATTTTCACCATTTTCCCTGTTATGTTTTCATTCGTCTCATTATTCCACAAATTTTATTCAACCCCAAAGATTGCTGATGTGTTGATATGCAAAATATGTATTCTCTCTTGAAATAAATCTACAAACAGTTTGGTTTCTGTCAAGATGAGAAGACTGAGCAAACTGCTCTTTTATATTGGTCAATAATTTAATATTACACAATTGCCTCTGTTAAAATTGTTTGTCAAATGTAACTGACCATGACTCAGATACTTTATAAAATGTCATCCTGTTTGATGGTTGTTATGAATAAAAGTTTGAGTCAATTCATTTTTGTCATTTATTAAAAGTATAAAATTCGCCACAGAAAGGGAAAATAAGTTGATACACAGGTTTAAAACAACTTTACACCATTTGTATTCTGCTATTCCTCGCTCTCTGTGTCAGCACACAGACCCGTTGCCATGGCAGCTGACAACATTTCTGTCAACCCGCAGAGCAGAGAAATAGATTGACCAGAAGGGCCAGCAAAGTAGTTAGCTTCCGCTTGCATTCACACTGCCTCCCAACGTATCAGTTCACTTCAACCGGACCGAGACGTAGGTGTTTAGATGGATCAGAGTTCGCTTTTTTAGTCCGCATTAGAATTCAAATTTGCATTCTCACTCCCCAAATGAATCAGACTTCCTAGACAAATTAGTTAAACAGGGCTGGTATGACTGGCTTAGTCAATACCAGCCCTTTTGAGTAATCTGGATTACCTTGTCAAGACCTCGTCTTTGCCAAAAGAACTGCAAATCATCTTCATGTAACTCACCTTCATCATCATCATCATCCTCTCTTGTGCATTACTTTTCCGTCCTCCCATGACTCCGCCTCCTGCCAACCGCCAAATATTCTGTACAGTCAAGAAACCTCTGCTGCCGTTTCTCCTGCCAAATCAACACACAAGGACAAACAACACTCTCCTCTCACTCCTTCCTGACGTCTTCATCTACCTTTCATACGATTCTCATTCCAGATTCCATCTTCCGATCAACTCAAACTCACCTGTCAGATCTCCACTGTTTTCCTGATTGCCGCCCTCCAGTTCCTCTTGCACCATTTAGAGATTCATTGATCATTTATTGGAATAAACTCTCTGCATGTGGGTCAGAAGATTAAACACCACCATGACAAAAATAGTTTGTCATCGAGACTAATCTAACGACATGAACACCATTGAAAGGAAAATAACTTCCAGGTGGTTGGCACAGATTTACTAACTTCCTATTTGCTAATTTTAAATTGATTCTGCTGAAGAAATGTGACTAAAAAGATTCACTATCATTGTAACATATAAGAAGTCTTAAATTTTGTGGACATAGTGATGATCCACCATATTCCACAAAGCTTTGTGTTTGACTTGTCGGTTAAAATCAAAAATTACCAGCTCGAGAAATGAGCTAATTAGCTGTTGTTTTGGTAAGTACACAGATGTAGGTTCTGTGGTTGATTGTGGATCCAAATGCAAAATAGCGAAGGCATAGAGATGATAATGAAAATGTTTAATGAAAAATTGAGAAACTTAAAATAATACACAGCAAGCCAAGGCAGAAAATAAATCATAAATCCAAGAAATAAGCACACAGAGACACGAGGGGTAAGAGAGCTGAACGGAAAGTAAAGAAGCAGCCAACAAGGAGTGACTGAAAAAGAGGCGCTTAAGTACTGGGAGGTAGATTGCTGAAACAAGACGTAGGCTGATGAGCTAACAGGTGTGAGTAGGGGGAGCTGGAGGCAGACTGAGGAGGAGGAGAGAGAGACAGAGAGACAGAGAGAGAGAGAGAGAGAGAGAGAGAGAGGCACAGGGGGCGAGCCAGATTTATTTCTGCTCCTGTGTACTCTAACGCTAAAGAAAAATAAAACTAGATTAACAGAGAATAACTAACCAATAAATAAACAAAATCGGAAATTCTGAGAAGAACTGAACTAAAGTGAAACAGAAACAAGAGAAATACAGTGAAAATTAGAAACAAACCAAATAATGATTAAACTACAATTAAATCAAACCACAATGCAACCTAACAATGTGGGATCCTGACAGAGGGATCTGTGATATGGTAAGATACACCACAACAGTTCAATGACTCATTTACACTAGCATTTACTTTTGTCCAAACCTAACTTTTATTTGTTCATAAGCATTGTTTGTGAATAGACTTGTTATCAAGCTAATTAGCCAGAGAACCTCTGTGTAGCAAACTGTCAAGGAAAAAAAACAAAAAAAAACGTTCCATCGTTTCCAAAGAGGAAAATACTCGGCTCTTTGTTAGGTTAATTATATTCTCTCTGTGACATGTAATTACTGTTACCTTTGTTCTGAAAACCTCAATGGTGAACATGTCAGCAGAGTAGTCTAATATGTGATTATCTACCCTGAGGCCCTTTTCACAACGTGAGATAAATGGAGTTCACCTTTGAATGTGCTGAACACCAGTGGAGATAAGAAAGCCAAGTTGGATTTTCATTCACAATTTCGTTTCCAGACTTTCCCCCTTATTCTCAAAGTTATGGCAAAAATATTTTTGTAGTGGCACACATTTATTTTTAAATGTGTACTGTGATATTAGTGATATTAGCTTTGTTGTGCTGCTGCCGTATGTTTGGCATCGAGTTGCTGTTTCAGACTTGAATTGCTTTGCTGATAAGCTAACTCATTTACTATAGTCTTTTCCAGCGTCCAATCAGATCATTTCTTGAAGCAAAAATTAACCCCAAGCGGGCGCAGGGAAGCAGCTTTGTCATCCATCACTGTTAGCGTTCGTCGTTTGTGCGTCTGATTTATGGTCGTACTAGTCACACGTGAATGTAAAGGATCCTGTCATGTCCCATGCTATTTTAACTCTTTGCTTCTGTTTTTTTTTTCTGTATTGATTTCTTATTTTCTTTTATTCATGTCTCTGTCAGTTCAGTTATTTTCAAAGGATCATTTTATTCTTTGTGAGTCATTAATTTCCTGGTTTTCCTGTTTCTCCTCCATTGCTGCCTCGTGTCAGTCTACCACTTACTCCTCTTCCCCAGCTGCTGGGCATTTACCTCATTAAGCCTCACTCACTCCCTTCCTACTTCTCATCTGTTTCCCTATTGGTTCCCCTCTCTCCCTCCACAGTCTACCTCTCCTCACACCTGCAACCTGTTAACTAATCAGCCCAGGTCTTTTGTTCCAGCATTCAACCTTACAGTGTTCATACCCTTCTCCTGTTAAATCCTGTTCATCTGCCTAATCCTGTTACCTCCATGTTCTTCCTGTTAATTTTGTTCTGCTCTGGCTCCCTGCGTTCTCCATGGTTTTTCATTGTAAGTTTTCATTTTTCATTAAAACTTTAACACGATCCGTTCTCCCAGCTCCTGTCTGCATTTTGATCCATCAACAAGCTCACTCTTCATGACAGTTCCAGCTTTGGAGTTTCGCATGTGTGTTTAAAAAAAAGTAATTAGCTTACTTAATTAGATAATTTATCAAATTCAATTTTGTGCAATTAGGAGTGAGGCTGTCACATGTGGAATAGTGACTTGTTACTTTCCAAATGCATTGTACATATGGTATTTTTCTGATTCCCTTACCATGTGTCCAAAGCCTGGACAAACGACTGTCGTTGTGCAAAGCACTACTTCAACTGGGGTAGCCTGATGCCGTGATCGGTATGAACGGATCCCTGAACCTTTGTGAAAAAAGCCCCTCCAGCGCAATAGTAGGAAAAAGAGTTTCGAGAAGCTGAGTAATGGCCACGGATGATGGAATGTTTGGTTTAACTCTTCCAGTCAGTCCTTCAGTTCGATCTGAGCTCCATGAATGCTGGTAATGGCCATGAATGAGGAGTTGGTTTGACCTCTTGGTGGGCTGGCTGGCTAAGCTTGGCAAGTCCATCACCTGGTTGGTTCTGAGCTCCATCAAGGTGGGCAAAAGGCCTCCAGGCAGGCTGGTTCGCTAAACTTTGTCAGTATGACCTCAGGTTCTGACCTGAGCACTGTGTATCGATGACTGGGGCCCGTCTGACACTGTGCAGGTGGGCTATGGGTACCAATGCCAGACACGGCCGAGCCCCAATGGTGCTCATACATATGGGCCCAGGTCATGTGTTTTAATAACCTGGGCTGAGCAGGCTTCAAGGCATGACACCTCAACATACATCCCGGATACAGAAAAATAACTAACCATTGGTGTGCAAAGCACTGCTGCAACGGAGGTACTAGTTGCTATTATTTGACAGTAATCCCTCAGGAGGGGCACAGAGCGAGGGAAAGCAGGGGAGAGAAGCATTGGCCAAGGGATCCGAGGAGTCCGGCAGTAGTCCGGGAGTCGAATCCCGGACTACTGCGGGTCTGCAGCCACTACATGTGAGGCTCCCACACTAACCACAGCACCAGTATCGTTTGCTGGAGTTTGCAGAACCCCTTTGGAAAATTATTTACATTTTTGTACAATTTGAACTAACCTAGTTCATCATCTTTCATCTTGGAAAAATCCATTTTGTCACGTGATTGCCACTATTCGACAACCCCGTTAAAAAGTCATTGCAGAGTAAAGAATCGACTAGTTGGTGCTTTTGTTTTCTACTCTACCCATTACACTTTAGTTTCCTTAAGATTTTAGTTTTGAGAGGCCTTTTTTTTTTCAGAGGCAGCTGGAGTGAGAGGAAAGTTTGAGCTCTCGTCCTCAAAGTTCATTTCTGTTTCTGTCCCGGCAGGAACTACTAATGGATTAGTTCAACATGCTGATTTGTGCAGAAATCCACTGTGTTTTAGTGGGAGTGGTGGGAAATAAAAGCCATCTCCTTCAAATCCTCTTTATCATGAGTTCATCACTTGTTGGACACCCAAGCTTTTCATCGAGTATGGATAAAACGCATCTTTGCGATTCAGCATTGTAGCTGATGGAGAGATCCAGATATAGCGGCGGTAAAAGACAACACTTTTCTACTTTGTTCCATTATGGCAGAAACACACATCTCTGTTAAATAATGCATAGCTGTCACCTCCTTTATTCCTACGGATGGAGCAAAATGACAAACGTCTGCGGGAAAAGAAATGTGGCTACGCTTCGTGGAGAAACTGCTGACACTTCGTATTGGCAGATGCCATGAAAGTGGATCTTTTTTTAACCCTCGTGCGGTCTTAACATTCTGTTTACTCTCCTTATCCTACGGGTCAAAAATGACCCGCCCTAACAAAAGCACCTTACTTGAACTTGAATTCCAAAATCTATTTTGCACGATGAAACAATCTGTTATTTATCAATTCAACTCAATTTAATTCATTTTTATCATGTATTTTTTTGTTACACAAAACAAAAAGACAATCAACAGTATTGCACTTTTTTTAACGACAAACCAACTGTCATAAGTTTTCTTTTACACAGTAAAGGTTTATTATTGTAATTATATAAATATGAAGATTTTAATTCTGAATTAACTACACTGAAAGGGGAACAAGTCAACAATCGGTAACTTTTTTGTCTACAGTTCATTCTTTTATTCTGTTTAGGACGTCAATTATGAAAATACTTCTCTCATACAACATCGTTGAAGATGTTCAAAATCTTATGTTTAGCGTCCTGCAAAATTATTTTTCTGGAAGTTAAATAATTTTTGCATGATTTCTGTTCATCTTGCAGATCAAGCTCTTCAAATTCTTATGGTCAAGA
Source organism: Brachyrhaphis roseni (assembly GCA_903066815.1). Classification (NCBI taxonomy): domain Eukaryota; kingdom Metazoa; phylum Chordata; class Actinopteri; order Cyprinodontiformes; family Poeciliidae; genus Brachyrhaphis; species Brachyrhaphis roseni. The sequence goes on from CAEFZY010036933.1 coordinate 37,266, forward strand.
TTTTGAACATTTTCACCACAAGATCCTGCAAAATTATATAAGATGTTCAGCATCTTGTGTAGGACAGTATGTGTGAATGTACAACCTATGACCTGTTGGACAGGGAAACATTTACTTCAGCAAGGAATCAACTGGGGTACTTTGATTTAAGGCACCTTTTTATCCTCTGTACTGAATTTGTTTTTATAATGTCTGAGATTGTTTTTTTGTTGTGTTTGGGAGCTTGTGTGATGTGAGGGGTTAGGTGTAGGTCAAATACACACATGTGTGGGTGTGTGTATGTATTAGAGACAGTTTCTGTGTGACCTTTGAACTTTTTTCTGGTGTTTAAATGGTTTTATAATTCACGGGTCAGAAATAACCCATAAGACAATCCTTGTACCCTAGTGGTGTACAGTCCAAATGGAAACATAAACAAAAACAAAGTTTCACTTTTTTCTAATGATGGGGCCAATTTAGGAAAAGTTATGAAATTTCAAGTTGGAAAGGTAATTTTTGTACAGCTAAACATGCTAGTGGGTCACTTTTGACCTGCAAGACCACACAAGGGTTAAACAAAAAGGGTTTTAAAATGTTGTTTTTGTTTTTTTTACCCAATGTGTTCAATATAAATCCATAGGGATATGAGGGGACATCTTTACAGTCAACAACCTTTTCTAAATCTGCTATAAACTTTTAAAAAAAAACAACAAACAATCAACTTCATTGCTTAGTAAGTAGTCATTGTGCAGTGCGTACAAACTTTGACACAAAAACTGATTCTGATGTTACATCCATTAGATGGACTTTACCACCTAAATGAAAACTTAATATGCATATTAGGGCTGCAGGAAAGTATTTAATTTAATATTTTTGTAAAAAAAAAAAAAAAACATACATAAGATTTAATGCAAATTTTCAAGAGATTTGTCTTCTGTGAACAAAATCTTCCTAACTGAGGAGAGAGCGAGAGAGAAAGTGGCACAGGGGGCGAGGGAGGGTATACAGGGGAACAGGAATTACTTCTAACTACAGAATAATTAGACAAGAGGTCGGGAACCTTTTTGGCTGAGAGAGTCATGAACGTCACATATTTTAAAATGTAATTTTGTGAGAGCCAGCCAATATGTTTAAAACTAAATACAAGTAAATGAGTGCTTTTTATATAAGACCAACACTTTTAAAGGACAATAAGTCTCTGAACTCTTTAACAACGTTGTTATGCTGTTGCTAACCAACAATGAATAAAGTACTTCTTACCATTCAGGCGACTTCTGCTGCTGCATGGTTTTGCTGGTGTCTGGTGGATGTGTGGTGAGGTTAAGCTTCATGTAGACGCTGAACGTGATCATAGTTTTATAGATGTGAGAAAGACAGCTCACATGCATACATAGAGCTGAACATTGTCAGTACAGCGATACTCATGCGGTGCAGTGTGTGGTTGGCGACGGGAAGTGGGCTCCAAGTTTAGACAATCAGCTGGTCCGCAGTTGTGATTGCTCGCCAACTCTGCTTGCTGTCGTGCAAGTCTTTCCAAATTGTCATTCAGAATTTATATTTGACAGTTTCATTGATGCAATTTTGTCATTGCATATTAGACACACTGCAGAACCTGCTCTCTTCACAAAGAGAAATTCTTCTGTCCATTCCCACTGAAAATTACAGTAGTCCTCATCCTTTTTTCTTTAAGTCATCTTCAGTAAAAGGGTTTCTGCAGTTAGGGGAGTTTACTTCCTGACCTCACAACGACACATGTATGTTATCCAATAAAAATAATGCGTGTGTTGTTCAGGAGGACAGTCGTGATTGGCTTCAGCCACCCGCATCCATGAACATGAGCAGCAGGAAATGAATGGATTGAAATACATCAGAATGTTTTGTATTTTTGACTGTTTTTTCTTTTATTAAATATGCATCTAAAGATGCATCCATCAAAAGAGCCACTTCTGGTTTGCCTGCCACAGGTTCCTGATCTCTGAACTAGACTAAAGAAACATATTAAACTAGAGTGACTTAAGAAATAAACATAACTAGAAACACTAAGAACTGAACTAAAGGAAAACTAACCAAAATAGAAAAGTAACAAATAATAATAATAATAATAAAACTAGAATGAAATCAAACTACTTCAACAACCCTCGATCCCAAAAGTTTAAACTGTATGCTAAAGGTGATGTTAAATAAAACCTTTGCACTGGTATGACAATTTTTTTGGTTTTGTCACAAATGTTATTCCATACTTAATAAGGATCTAAAACCTAAATAATTAACTATGTCCTGTCCCTTCTTTGAGTATTTAATGTATTTAGTCTGATGTGTGTAATAGTAATAACTTTCTTTCCTGTTATATCTCAGTATCTGATATAAACGATGTCCTTTAGAGCGACAGATTGCTGCCACTGTATTTGGTTACTAATTTAGAAGCAGTGCTGCATGCTTTGACATTTTAAATTGATTTTTTTTCCCTCTTTGGAGTATTTGGTACCAAAGATGGGGCCCACACGACCATTATGGCGCATCTGGGTGACGACTAAGGTGACTGTGTTGCAAGTCCAATCAAAGCACCAGTTCAGATCCTCTGATTCCAGGATCTTTAGGGAGTTTAGGTTGGATGTCAGAGTTCTTGTTTCTACAGTGGAGTTTTTTACTATCCAGTCTGGAATAACCTTGGATTGCCTCTGATTTCCCAAAACCAGCTTGATAAATTAAGGCAACCATGTGCAGCGCTACACTATATAGAAATTAGTCATATAGAAAGATCTTTGTGTTCTTGTGAAGGTGAAAGAAATCAGCTATTCTTTTTTAACAGAACACATTTTAATCTGGAACCCACTGATGTTCCTGAACAGAACGCCAGAGTGTGTTCTAAAGCGGCTACAATCTGTCTGCATAATCAGAGTCATTCACCAAGTAATCCATCAGCATAAGCAGTTTCAGTTGACACATTTTTATGATTTTATCTTTACTATCTCATAACAATCTGAGTGGCGGCGTGTGGCATGGTCCCCTCTTCACTTTGCAAAAGTAGGAGTGTGGATTTAAGTCAGTTGAATTCTGCTACAGTTTCAAAGGAGACATGGTGGATTGAGATTACGTTTACTGCAAAATAATCTGGATGAGAAAAGTTTTTGGGAGCCAGGTTCAGCGGGCTTGGTGGTTAACACGGCCGTCACGGTTCGAGTCCTGACCTGTTGATCTTTGCCATGCGTCTTCCCTCTCTCTCAAAATTTTCTGACAGTCTACTGTAAAATAAAGGCCAAAAATAGCTGAATTGGTCAGATTTATGGAAAAGTTGCGATGATTGGTGAAAATGGCGAGATTTGCGAATTATGATCGACTTTGCATTAATAGTTGCAACATCGCAGTTAACCAATGGTTTGCAAGGGCAAAGTAGACACAAAAACACAGGAACACTGGTCCAAGAGGACTTTCTATGTAGAGGAAAAGAAATTCAGACATTTTTTCTTCACCATAGAAGAAATTCTGAATTTTGTCAGAATTCAAACTTTAATCGGTTTATGTTTTCCACAATTTGTCATGTTTTGCGGTAAGTGAGGGATTCATGGTAGAGTTGAGTGGAAATGCAAAAATGGTTTCATATAATCCAAAAAACACAGTCAAAGGTTCCAAAGAACACAAATTAACAGGACAGGGGAGAAAATGACCACAAAGCACTGAAATACAAAACAACCCAAGATCATGACACACTCATTTCAGAATTCAGACTTTTTTTCTTAGAATTCTGACTTTTAATCAGAATATTAAAGTTAGAAGTTTGACCAAAACAAAGATAGAACTCTGGAAATAAAGTCGGATGTTTTTTTTCAGTGTCTCTAATCTTCTTCCGTAGTTAGGTTTCATAATTGGTGGTGGGGAAAAAAGATAAAAGAAGATTTGCATCTATTTTTAAACAGAGAGACACTTGGAAAAACTTCCGGTAAGTGGTAAGAGAAAAGGCATAAAAGTAGAAAGGAGAGACATTCATTTTTAATCTGGTGTGGTTAGAGGAAGGGGACGGCCACACTAACGGACATCTCAGGGGATCATCAGAAAATCAAGATGTGGGACAATTTCATAGAGGAGGAAAGAGTGAAACAGTGAAGCATGCATCAATATTTTATTAGAAAGCGGTGACTGAAGTGTCTGCTAACAGGTTGGTATCAATATAGATGCATCAGGCCACTTATGGCTGAAGGACAGCAAAGCAGTGAGTGACTCTGAGGAAGGACTACATCTAAAAGCTGATAACTGCCTCCATGAATACAGACACGTCTTCAGAGAAACGGGCGTTACAGTCTGGGCTTTTACTTTGTTTTCAGTTTAAGATGCCATTTATTCCACTTCTTCATATTGTTTGTCCTTTGCAGTTCTTTAAATGCAGTTTGGGTGCAGCGGGGTCATGACGAGAGTTTTACTTCTGACACATAAAAGCTGCACACATCAAAACAAATGCTGAGAAAAACAGAGACATGAAAACTGCAAACCTTGGATTTCTGTCCACAGAGTAAGAGTCACAAATATTTCTCTCATCTCTGTATTCCCACAGCTTTGAACTTTTTACTCTAATAAAATCTGTAAATGGGAAAGAATTACTGCGCAGTACAAGTTTAATTGTGGGAGCAAGTTTGCTAAGTCTCTAAACGTTAATGTTTTAACACATGCCATGAAATCTTGTAAAATTGTAATGTGTTAATATTACGTAAAGTAGATTAATTTTATTACTTATTTTGACCTAAAAGCCTCCCTCCTGCAGCGGTTTCACGTGGATGAATTATGCCGGTAGCTCGTCTGGATGGGGACTAGCGACCATCGCCTCATTGTACAAGTTCACAGGAAATGAATGGAGACGGACATTTCTAAATTAACGCTTAAAACAAAATGCCTTCCTTGAAAACTTCATGAATATGAAAACTTAGAAAACTAGGAGTCTTCAGACCTGTTTGGTGAGACACAATAAAACATTATCTTAAACATTTTTTGAAAACATGCACATAGTGGCGGTGATGTGGGAAGAAATTTGCCCTTTCTGCAGATTTTTTATCTAACCTCAAGTTATTTTTTCCACAATATTAGAAATACCTTAAAAGAGGCAACTAAACAAATAAATTCCTTTTTGAAATAAAGTAAACATAGCTTTCTTTTAGTGAATTAGGAATGACTTCAATAATCGATTAATCACAATTAATCGTTTCAGCCCTGAACGACACGAGTTTCACCCAAGCAACGCCACACTTTCAACTAAATAAATCGTTTTCTCAGTCAGGGGCTCACAGGACGTTACGTGATCTCACAATGCTGACCTCTAGATAAGTTTACAGTCTATAACAGAGCTCCTACAGCAAATATCTACATATCAACAGAGCTTTTACAAACAGGCAAACTCATCACGTATATTAAAGGCATTTTTCAGCTAACAGATACAAAGACATGCTTGTCTGTAGGCGTTTTTTTGCACATGAAATGTGCTCCTTCTGTGTTTTGTGTTGTTTTCACTTTTATTTCAAACGCACTTAATGGTCACCAGGTTTCCCCCCCAACCCACTCATTGCTCTGTGGATCCAGTTCTGTGTAATCATGACCAAGCTCCGTCTTTGTCCTTTAATTTAAGTTCTAAAAAGAGGAGTGTGTTTTAGTTTGACAGGTTCAAAGAGAAGCAGACTTATCATCTGGATGTATCTGGTTGTGCAGGGTGTGTGTGTGTGTGTGTGTTTTCTTCCGCGTTTCATGGTATAAGTGTTTCTTCCTTATTTTTGTCCTGATGGGGCAATGAGCTGCAGGGACGAGATGAATGTTATTTTTCTGACTCCAGCTGGTGTGTGTGTTCTCTGTGGCCCTTACGCTAAAATGATCACAATGGTGCAGTGGTGCACTCTTTTCAGCGCGAGTGCTGACAACATAATTGGTCGGTCTGGCACTTCAATTCACCACTGCTAGATTGCCTTGGGCTCCATTCTCTGCTCTGTTAGCCACTGTGGCTGATAATCTGACAACGATGGAGGCTGTGGCGGCATTGCAGCCATCCAGCCTGCACACACAACAACATTGGTATTTATGTTTGGACCGGATGTTCAGATGGTATCTAAATTATTGATTATTTTAACATTCCTAATTTTGCATTCAGTCCAGACAGATAATGTATTGAAACATACCTGAGCAACTGAATTACTGTGGTATTATTGTCCACTTTTAATCAAAGGTCTTCCACCAACATCATCACTGCAGGCCGCTAATCCTAACAGATTAACTTGTCCGACTCCAACTGCATGCAAAAAAAAGCAGAAAGGCAAAAAAATACAGAATTCCGCGCAGTAATAATGTTAACTTGAAAAACACTTATTTATCAATTTCCGATACCTGAGCCTGTTGTGATAAGCAATTAAGCAATTGATCACAAGATAAAATAAAATGAACTCGATATTTTTTTATTTTTTTTGAAGGGCAAATTTATTTACAGAGTTGTGGGTAAGTTTTTATTTCTTTTTATTTGTTGTTTTTGGCTGTTGTGTTTTGTTTCTGATATTTGAAATATCTTCCAGTTTCTGTGTTAAAGGGCCAATATTGTGTATTTTCCAGGCACAATCAAGTAACTCTGCCTTCAGTTGTTATAAAAATGATGTATATATAAAACATAACTTAAAAGAAATTTGCTTTTGGAACGTAACACCTTTAAATTGGTCTTTAAAAACTCCTGCTGTTTCTGAAACTCCGCCTTCAGGAAGTCATCACAACATCACTCCTCTATTAGCCCTTTAACAACGTTCCGAACAGCGCTGCAGTGGGAAGTAGCTTGTGAAATGAGCTCAGCAGTTCCACCAAGTGTTTGCTAATTGCTCCTGGCTAGTCTGAAGGAGCTGAGTGGAGGAGTTAGGGTTAGGTCTGTGAAACAGAAGCTTGGAAGCTGCAGCTCTGGGGAGGAGCTTCATCCTCGGAGGCGGCGCTCGTTATACCCAGCATTTTGCACAGCTGAATGGTTGCCATGGAGAGCAAAGGATTTCACAAAAATGCATGAAAGAGTCAAAGCAACACTCCAGATATGTTTTTGATAAAGAAATAACATTATAACATGATGTAAAGGTCAAAAAAGTCGATGTGACATAATACTACTTGTTTAATAAACTTTAAGTGTTCTATACAAAAATTTGTCTTTGAGAGAGCGAACTTGCATTATTACACCATTATGAATATATCATTTGAAAATGGTCCCAAAACAACAACATTTTCATTCATCACAATAATTTCTGTGACAATTTATTGTTCAGCAAAATTTGTTATTGTGATAGGCCTATTGTATGCCTGCCCATTGGCTGAGAGGCACGAGCAGGTCGCCTGTCCAGGGCAACACAGAGACACAGCACAAACAACCATAGACACTCAGACATTTAGAATAACCAAATAACATTTTTTTGGACTGTGGGAGAAAGCCGTAGTACCCAGAGAGAACACCATGCATGCACGGGTAGAGTGTGTGTACATGCAAACCACACCAAGAAAAGCCCAAACAAGGATTTCAGACAAGGACCTGTAAATAATCTTAAGATATGCTTACAGAAACACAGGCTTACCCTTTAGTCTTGCTTGGTCCTGTAAATCCATATTCTATAAGATGTTGGTTTCATAGAGCTTATTATTGTCTGACAATGAGGCACTGTGTTTTTAATGAGCATGAATTATACGGTGAAATTAATTGTACTCAGCTTGACTCCTAAATTAGTAAAACTTTATGATTCCTGCTATGAATCTTGGAATTAAGTTTTAATACGTCTCGTCCCAGGGAGACATTTTCAGACAGAAGGGTTGACTAAGCCTCTTTACGGCAAATTAGAGTAAAAAACACTAGAAACCACATGTCATTTTTGTGGTCTGCGCAGTGGCTACCTAGCAACCTTTCTGCAGTGATTACATGCTGTACTACACATGCCAGACTGTTGGTGCATGACCAATTGTAAATGTGAGTTTTGAATGGGGTTTAAATGAAATGGGGTTCAGAGTGAAGACAAAACGGATTGTATTTTTGGCACAGTCCACATGCTCCACTAAACAGCTGCTACAACCAATGCTTCACTACATTCTGGTGTCGTCTTGCTTATTTTTTAACCTGGTAAAATGGCCTACAGGTGCATGATATGCTTTTATCCTTCAAACCTTTTATAGCTGTACATCAGCTGGTTTTATGACAAGGAAGAAGAAGAAAAATGTTAACTGTTGACATCTTCTCACAATAGAAAACTTGTGTATGGAGAAACAAGAAGAAGAATCAACAAATTTTGGCAACTGATAGAGTTCAACTATTAACTTTTTTCACACCCTTTGTCTTGTTAGTAAGACTACCAGCCCTGTTTAGTTCGCTTTAGTCAAACTGTTCTTTGTCTGCCTAGAAAGTCTGGTTTGTTTGGGGAAGTGTGAATTGAAAATCAAATTCTGATGCATACCAAAAAAAGTAAACTCTGGTCCGCCTACAAAGCTAGGGGTTGGTTCATTTGAAATTAACTCTGGTGGAGTTAGAATGCATATGTGAACGCCAAACAGACCAGAGACCACTCAAAAAGCAGGAAGCGGACTATAGTGCAGGGCAATAGATTGGGACTCAGATCGTCGGTGAGAAAAGAAAGAAATGCAAAAATAAAAAAATATTGGCTATTTTTTTATTCAAATTTTTTAAATATGTCTTCATCAAAAATCTTATTTTTTTTTCAATCAATATACCAAAATATAAGTTAAGATAAATTTTTGGAATGTTATTTGCTACAATCATCTTTCTGCCAGTCAAATTCATCAAGCTGCTTTGCCCCTCGAGCTAGCATAGCTAGGAAGCACAAAATGGACAAGTTTCTAACACGAAAAAGACAGAAGGATCCGTCCACCAGCCCTGGTGTGGAGGACACATGCTGCAAAAAACCCTAAGAACTCCCTGGAAACAGAAATTGGAAAGTATGAGGCGGTATTTATGGTAAAAGAATATAGTAATTATTGAATAGTGAGGAAAGTAAGGAAAAAAACATGTGAAACGTTAATAATTTTTAAATCATTAAATTCTTCAATTTAATGATTTAAGTATTTAAATCTTTTTGATTTAAGAATCAAAAATGCAACATTTTGTTGCATTTTGTGGGTCTTTGCAAAATCAATTATCGCTGTTTGTTGGGCCATGATATGGAAGGAGAAATACCTCGTAATCTTTTGCCAAAAACTAAAGAGAAATCCTACATCTGCTAAAATCTGATGCCACCCTATTGTTGTTTACGTTTTGTGAAGAAGGAAGTTGCTGTCAGTGTCTTCTTCAGAGGTTTTTTGTGTTGTTCTTGGTGCAGCGCCACCACAGGTGGTGGGAGGAGGGCAGCTTGTTCACGGGTTTGGTTCGTTTAACATAGTGGAGTTTTAAAGAGAACCACACCAGCTGAAAATGGAACCAATGCTGCAATTTTGATCCCCAATTGAACCGAGAACACCCTAGCAGGACACAATAGCAAGTGAAATTCACTGTAGTTCAGATAATGAAAAGGTGGCTCAATAACGCTAATGTTCTCTTTGAATAATAAATAATTCAACACAAGACATATATAATCACAGATTGGTTTCCTTATTTTTGCTGTTCTTTCATTTCTTGCCTCCAATTTCTTGCTTCTAAGTGTTAAGATGTCTTATTTAAATACTGAGTCATAACAGCTGAAACTGCAGTTGAGAAGCCTGCCCTCCTCACCACTCACTGCTTCTGGTAAAAATACTGGTATACCTGACACCACACCATGAAAACTCTCCAGCTCCCCGGTGAGACTTTGAAGTGATAATGACCAAGTCTCACTCCTTCCAACAGTTCCTGCCACAGCTATATGGACTCTGTGGCAGGTCATTTGTTATCAAAATTGCTCTCACTTCCTCTGCCATTTCTTCCTGTTATGTTCTTTCTCTCCTTCTAGCCTTCTCCTCCGGTCGGACTGTGCTGGCTTCTCATCGTCTTCTTTGGCCCGTCTTTGTTGCTAATCACAGCAGTCTAACACTCTGGGTCAGGTCAGGTGTTATCGACTGCACACAGACTCACACGCCTTCATGCAATGGGATTGTGACTTGGAAAAAAGTACACTCCTATAGGTTTAGATTACTTCTCTGTATCTCCACACACTCTCTCTGTTTGAACAGAAAGCAGTCAGAACTGAGATATGAGGATCAAGTCAGGCCACAAACCCAGTGAAGTATTATTATTACTACCTAATGTGAGTATTATTATTACCTACTCTGAACTACTAAGTACTGAAACTTACTGTAGTAGTTTATTAACATATCTAACAAACTAACATATCTGCATTTTATCCATTTCTAAAGGGGCATTATTATGAGTTTTCCAGCCACATAATATCATTTTATAGAACAATCAAGAAGCCATGTTAGCTTCAATTCAGTAACGATGTTTATACAACTATGACTTAAAAGAAATTTAACCTCATATCTACTTAAAGCCTTGAAATTGGGGCACTGTCTCTTTAAGACTCTGCCTTAAGGAAGTCATCACAGCATCACTCCTTTATTGATCCTTTAGTAACATTTTACCCATGTCTTGCTGAGAAGAAGAAGCTCGTAAAATGAACTCATCAGATGCATAGTTCCAACAGGTGTTTGCTAATTGCTGCTGGCTAGTCTGAAGGAGCTGAGTGGGGGAAGGTTGTCCTGTCAGGGGGAAGCTTGGAAACTGCAAATCCGAGGATAAGCTTCATCCTCGAAGGTGACGCTAGGTCCCCCCAAGCATTTTGCACAGCTGAATGGTTACCGTGCGGATTAAAGGAGTTTTCAAACATGCATGAAAGAATTAAGGCAATACGAATTAAGGTATGTTTTTTTATAAGGGAATAACAATATAACATGATGTAAAGGTCAAAAAAGTCCATTTTACTTAATATTGCCCCTTTAACCTTGAAGCAACATTTTCACTAGACATTGCTGAAGTATGTGGCTAAAGTTGGTGACAAACGCTACATTTCATGTATGACTTTAGGGAACATTCCATTAGGTTTCTTGACAGAAGCTTAAAAGTTGGACTTCTGAGAGCAAGTGGAACCTAGTGCATGATAATAGTCTATCTCTACAGTTGTTGCACTTCCACAAAATGAAAGAATTATCATAGCTGGCCAAAGTAGGTTTCGGCCTGACAATTCAAACAAAGAGCCAGTTTGTTTTTCTTTTTTGTGGAGTGGAAGTATAAATGAAAATGTAAGTGATGATAATGCTGAAGCTGTCCTCTCACTTTTACCTTTTGCTACCATGTATTCTGGTATGTTGAAACACATTTCTTATATGTGTGTAGCCATGAGGAATATAAAAATATTCTATGAACTTCTAGTCCTGTAAAGTCTGCATTGTATTTTTGTCATAATTTGGTTGATTTCATTCTGAATAGTTTATGTATTGGCATGTAGTCCTTGAAATTCACAGAGTTCTGCTTTGTCTGCACTGGGTATGAGTCCTTGCCACCATCTCTCATTGTTTCTTCATCATATTTAAGCATTGACTAACAATCTGAGTTGAAATGTCAATAGTCCCCAAATGGTAAAATGTTTATCAGCTCATTTTTTATTTTATTTTATTTTATATAAATCATGTAATCCAGTTTCTTCAAGGTAAGACAAGCATGTATGGTAAGATTAACCAGCAATGCTTCTCTGTTAATCCTTTCTTTGTTTTAAGTTTCACAGAATTCTAAAGCTACAAAGAGAAATACAGATTTGGAAACTTCAGTTTACAAGTGTTTGTAGGAGAGTATTTATTTTATTGATTGCTTTTTACCCAACAGTCTAAATAACTTTACTTTGACGTCTCTCATTTGTCATTTTATAAAGTTGTCAAATTATCAGTTTGTACAAATCTTTAATGTTAGTATCTTGTTTAAATGATTGCTGTTTAGCATAAATCGTGGCCAACCATTAGTTCTTTTTCCAAGCCATTATCTTTCTGCTATTTCACTAGATCTGATTTGTCCTCTGTGGATCACTGCTTCAACTCACCTCCTCTCTCTCTCTCTCTCTCCCTCTCTACATCCCCCCCACCACACACACAGTGAATGTGGGTGGTGGCAGGCTGTGCACCTTTGAAGTCCTGTGGGTGTGTGTCTCCTGTGGTCTGAGCCATCAAGGTTTCCATTTATTGGTTCCTGCATGACAGACTTCTTCCTCTGACACACTGTCACCTCGTCACTTTTTAACACACACACCCCTATCCATGTGAATTACAGTATAACCCACATACACAGCTGCTCTGACCTTCAGCCTTTAAAATCCTCTGTGTGATGTGTTGGACAAAGCATAAAGTCAGAACAGGACTTTCTGATTCATTTCCTTTCTCAGGACTCAATATTTGACTCAATTCTGTACTGGAGATGGACATTTAACTGATTGTTGCTCCTGTTGGTTTGAATCAGCTACTGTTAAATGTTTACTCTATTATTATGTGAGCTAAACTAATAGTAGTTAGCTCACATAATAATAACATAAACTTAACTATTTAACATCAGCAATGGGCAAAAATACAATACTGTACACTTATGGTATCACACAAATCAGACCTAGTGTAATGTTGTAGTTTTCTTTGGCTATGTTGAAATTAGTTTATTTCACAAAACTACAGTGGAAACACTTTTTCGCATCACACAAGTCACATTATCAACAACTAGATGTTGCCACTGGCGCAGTTTTAGAATTGTAATTTGCCTGTAGTTTCAGCAATGTGTTTGTTATTGCGCAATAGCCAGCCCCGCCCTTACCCTCACAACTCCTTAGGGCTGACTACTGACCGGTTCTCCGTCTAACGGGTCAGGAAAATCTCTAAGACCTCGAGTATTACCCCACAGCCGATCTTAGCGAGACAATCTGTTTAAACCGGTGTCAAAGGGATTTTAGTCTAGCTCTACCTACCTACAATCCCTGAGTTACGACCCTCTTCAGCTACAGAACAATCAACAGAGTAGCCGTCACTGCTGCATAGTTCTTGATAGCCACTCAGGTTAACGATAGTATCCCTTCTCAGACATAACGTGCACTTCTTAATGGCTAGATTAAGTTTAGTGGCTCCGATCGAGCCCCAGGGTCATTATTTCACTCACCAAAGGAAAGTCTGAAGCCACC
>CAEFZY010036935.1:0-10213 GCA_903066815.1 Brachyrhaphis roseni
GATCACCATAGTGGGGTTATTCTTAAACCTATTGTTTTTCCTTTTCTGTCTCCAGCTTCAGAGATCAGAGTTTTCCTCGGACGAGACCCGAAAACAATCATAGAGCTCTCTAAGAATGTGATGACCACCATGGGTGAATGGGAGCTGGTGGACATCACCGCACAGAAACTAGTGAATGATGATGTGACGGGTCTTTATACAGATATGCTCGCATTTTATGTAAGTAGATGCAAAAAGGTGCACCGTATCAGAGTTAATGACAATCATCCAAATCTAAATCTTTAAGTTATGCAAAATCCTGAGCATGTTTTCTGTACAGATCCGAGTGCGGCGCCGTGCCACCATGTACGTGGTGAATCTGCTGCTGCCCAGCTGCTTCCTCATCACTTTGGACCTCTTCAGCTTCCTGCTGCCTCCTGAGAGCACAGACAGTCCTCTTTCAAGATGACCCTCATCCTGGGCTACACAGTCTTCCTGCTCATCATGAACGACCTGCTGCCAGTCACTGGAAACACCATACCTCTGACCTGAGCTTCAGGTCATTGATCGTTGCGCTTGCTGACTGTAGGATTTTACTTCTTTACTTTTTTATTGGAAAGGTTTATCTTTATTCTTACATCGACATGTTGTTCCTTTCCGTCATTAAGAACTTCTAATATAAAGCCAGACTGAAATTCTGACACTTCAAACATTCCTTTCCTGCATCCTCTGCTCTCTTTCTACCAGATGTCTTCTTCTCTCTCTGCCTGGCTCTGATGGTGGCCAGTCTACTGGAGACCATCCTCATCACCAACCTGCTGAGCAACTCGCCTGACTTCTCTCCTGTCCCTGGATGGATTCGGATTCTCGTTCTGAATTGTCTCAGCTGTCTCGTTTGCATGCCGCGAAAAACGGAGAAACCAAAAAATTCAGGTATGCGGCGAACATGAAACAATAAAAATCAAATGAGAAATTAAATACATGCAATCAGTAATGGCAAGTGTCATCATTGTCTCCTGAAAATAGAAAAGAGGAAGATGTCAGTAGCCGCAGAAATGAAAGCCGATGAAGGTCCTCCAGGAACAGGAGGATCAGCTGAGGAAGACGAGGCCGTGACGGAGCTGAAGAGCCTGAGCCGCGTCCTGCAGGCCATCCGCTGTGAGGTGGAGCAGCAGCAGGAAGGGAAGCAGAGCTCAGAGGAATGGATCCAGGTGGGTTTCATCATTGACCGCCTGCTGTTTGGCCTCTACATCGTCTTCATATCAGTCAGCTTCATCACCATCATCATCGTCTGGATTAACTCATACAACCAGTAGACCGCTGCATGTTAGAGACCTGCATTTATTCAGAAAGTGCTTGCAGAATTTTTACCAGAATATTGTAATTTTTTTAGAGAATTTTAAACAGTGATTTATTTTATCAACAATGTTAGTACCATATACTTAAAAAAATTGCAACTGTTTAGAAAGATAATGTACACACTGATTTATGGGGCTTTAAAATCTCTATTTTATTTATCACTTATTTAATATTTATTATAGATAATTACAACGCAACGTCTAATGTATCTTTGTGGAATTTTAAATGGAGGAAAGGTTTTCTGCAAAATAAAATTTACTTGAAAAATGTCTAACAGCTTTTCATTGAATTTTCTTTCCAACACTTTATTTTATATCCAACTCCATTATTTTTAATTCACAGAGGCTTTTAGTGTGAGATATATAGAAGTCAAAGTTTCACCAAACATATTTAGTGATGTTGAATGAGACTTTGCAGCTGCATTTTAAGGTTATAGATAACGATCTTTCTCCAAAGCAAAATAAAACTCAATTTCAAATCAATCAGAATTTTAGTAAGCTTAAATATGAGTGTGAAAAAATATTTTGCTTCTAAATCTGGTGTTCAGTAAACATGTGATCAAAGAAATTTTTAAACGTTTTAAAAATTGAATAGAATATTAAAAATAATCCCAATCCCACCAAATCTGATAATTTTGTGTTTTACATCTTTAGCCTCCAGGTTTTAAATGGCTTTGAATTAAAAGCTCATCCAGATCAAATATTATTTCTTTTTTTCCTGGTGTCATGTTGGGTTAAAACTCCTAAAAAATATATAAAAAACAAACTGGGTAATAGAAGGGATTTTCAAAACAAAGTGCAAATAATTTTCCACAGAAAAATAAATAACTGCTTGTCTTTTTTACTTTTTGATAAATAACACTTTCAAATCCCATGCACAAATCTAACAGGACAGCCCTCACCACTTACACATCACTCAGTCTAACAACTACTGCTGACCCAGTGTTAATGTTTTTAGTGCTGCCCGCTGAAAGTCAAGCCTTCTAAGCAACTATTCATCCTCATCTCTCTGCTGACTCTGGGTAAGTACAGGACTTATTTCTTTTGACCTGGTTGAGTTTATGCTCTCGCAGTTCTGTTTATAAATAGGGAAACTATACTTTGAGTAAAAATGTAAGTACAGCCTATATGAACTCTATCAGGATATAATAAAACCGACCTGCTCCTCACCAGGTTATGAATTATTTCAACCTTGAATGTCCAAAAACAGATTCTACACTGTATGCTAATATAATAAGCAAAATAGAAGCAAAAACACAAATACTGTGTGGAAAAAAAGTAAGCACATCTCATAAAGCAATGGCTTGTAGAACTGCTTTTTCCAGTAGTTACTTTAAAAATGAAAATCAGTCTCTAGCATCATTTCAGAGGAGTTTGTGGCCCCCTGATACAGCATTATGTGATTGAATGTATGACCCTCAGATAGGTGATAGTGAATGGTTCTTTTACATGTTGTCACCATATAAAGTCTCCAATAACTCAGATAAGGAGAGCTAGATTTTACGCTAGTCGCTTGTTTAAAAAGAAGCCACTAGTCTGAAAAGTCTCTAAATATAGGGACAAAGTCATTAGGTTGGCAACAGAGCTTTTCTCATCCTGACCACATCCCTGCTCATGTGGTCAGGATTTTCAGCAGGAAAAACATCACTGCTGATGTTTTTCCATTGTTTTAAATATTCGTATGTCCCAGACAAGCGAACTGCTGAACTTCTGCTTTTGTAGAAGAGGTCACACTAATTATTGCTCCACTAGTGAGATGATTTACTCAGAAACTCCTGACTTACCTTCTTATTTTGTATTTAAACACCAAGGATGTATTTAGCTTTTTACTCAAATTTGTATTTTTGGCTTCATCTTTGTTTTATAAACAATCAAAGTCTGCAATCTGTACATCTAGGGTTACTGTAAAAACTCTATTATGCCCTGAAACTCTTCATAAAAATCATATAAAACTCCAGACAGGAAATAGCTTCCCTATTGAAGAAGATGTGTGTTATTGATACATTAAAATGTTATATTTTCTTTTTTGTCGTTTGCAGCCCCTTTCAACTCCGCCGTTCTGAACTGCTCCAAGCCGACTCCAGCTTCACTGCTGAGCTCCCTAAAGCCAGTGTTTGAGCTGAACACCATTCGACCTGTAATAAATATGTCGGTCCCAACCCAAGTTAGAATTTCCTTCACTCTCTTTGGCATTTTGGGAGTGGTAAGAACAACTTTTTCTGTAGTTATTTTTTTTTCTAATTTTTTTTTGCTTTGCTGTTTTTGTTGAATCATTGGCTCTATTTTGTCACCCTTACAAGATTTTGTTAAGATGTTTCTTAAAGGTACAGAAGGTAACTTTTGCATTTTTTTTTTTTACATATTTGTGCATGAATGATTGGCTGCTTCTGACTGAGCGGTGTATTTCTGCAGACAGCAGTAGGACCGCAGAGAGGAGGCAGCAGAGCTTATTTATCTGTCTTGTGCTGTAACGTCAAGACATACAGTTAGCTTTAACAAATGTGTCAAAAATAGTAATAATAATAAAAAATGTTTTTGTAAAAGTTACCAACTGCTGCTTTAAAAAATAATATGAAAAGTTTACTGTTCTTTTCAGGATGAGAAGTCCCAGGTACTGACAACTTTCATTTGGGAAACTTTAGTAAGTGTTTTCCTTGAAATCACTTTTATAAGCAATCTATCAGTAAGAACCAAACCTTTTGATCACACTGAATCTATCAATGTGCCTAATGATGTAAAGTACAAAGCCTGTTGTTACTGAGGTAAATTCTGGTATTTAAATTTAAAACATGTAATTATGTGTACAGGTGTGGAAAAACGAATTTACTATTTGGGACCAAGTGGAATGTGGTGTTGAATGGTTTGCAGTTGCACGAAACCTGCTCTGGGTGCCAGATATCGTCATCAACGAGTTGTAAGTTTTTCTTTGGATGTAGATGAATAACTTGGGGCATAAAGATCTCAAGGTTTACACAGGAGATTACTTTAAGTTATCTTACATATATATTGTATATATGTATTTCACTATTATTACCTACTTTGTGTGTGTTTGTTGCATAAATGTTGTAGTTTTGATGTAAGAACTTTGTAAAAAGCATGAATGTTTTAAAAAGCCCTGGTGAAGAAACATCAGGTTGCTGGCATTTTCCATTCTAATTAGAGTGTTCTTGTTAGTTATTGAAATTCAACCAGGTGAAAATAAGATATGTGCTATATGTAATATTATTTGTGTCTAACTTTCTTCAGCATGGAGAAGAACTTAGCACCAAGCGTCCCGTACACCTACCTTCATTCCAGTGGTCTTGTTTATGATAGCTTGCCTGTCAGAGTTGTGAGCTCCTGCAGTCTCAACATCTACTTGTTTCCATTTGATATTCAAAGATGCACTTTCACTTTCAATTCCTACGTACACCTCAGTAAGTACAAACTATGTTGACTATAAAGCAGAGAATAGATGAGTTTTATTAGCATTATTATTATTATTTAAAGGGATTATGTGCATCTGCTAAGCTAAGCTCATTATACTGAGCTACTTCTCAGTGAATGATGGTAAAAACGTTATTGAAAGGGTTAATAGAGGAGCGTAGTTGTGATGACTTCCTGAAAGAGGAGTGTTGGAAACAGCAGACGTTTTTAAAGAGACAGAGGCCCAATTTCAAGGCTTTAAATTATGAAATTGCATTTTTTTAAGTCATGTTTGATATGTACAGCATTTTTATAATAACTGGGGGTTACAAAATGGCACATATTTGCCAAGGAATACATAATACCTTTCCTTTAAGAAAATATTCTCCATTTGCTGAGCATCTTGATCTGGTCCAACATTTTATTGTCCTTACAGGTGATGCTATACAACTTGAACTTAAAGACACAGACCAGGACATATTTCAGGCATCGATAGACGAAATGGCAACGATGGGTGAATGGCAGCTAGTTGGAATCACTTCAGAGAAGGTGGTAGTACCAATCATAGAGGGGTCCACTTACGATGAGCTTCGCTTCTTTGTAAGAAAATTATGCAGTTATTTAATGTTTGATTTTAACCAATTATAAACTAAGTGGGAAACATCAGTAAACTTACAGAAAACACATAAATTCTTAATTTAATCCATCAATAAAAAAAAGAGATGCTAAAAAAATAGACAACTTTGCATTTGCATTAAAATTGCATTTACAGCATTAAGTAAAATGAATGCAGTATTTAAATACAATATGCAAAAAATTTAAATTTACGCAAAATCAACAGATCCCCATATTTTTTAACGTCAATGCATAACTATGCATTTATTGCAAATTTTCTTTAAAATGTTCAAAAATATTGGGTTTAACTCCCATCAGCAGGTGGAAGTCTTTCATACTTCTACTCCACTGCTGCCTCAGCCTTACTTGACGTCAAATTATAGTATGTGATTGATATAACAACAAAAAGTCACATTTACCGTCCCACATAAGCCCAAATATTGCAAAATTTCTTGCAAATATTTCCATAGCACCAGAAAACTAATGACTTTGAATGTAGAAAATCACTAAAATAATTGCAAAATCCTGGAGGAATTGATTAGACTAAAAATTTTACTTTTCACCACAAAGTTGTTTCCACAATTTTACTGATTATGATTTTTTGTGCTCTTTCTATTCACAGTAAAGTTTTGTATCTGTCTCAGATTTACTGTATGCTTACATGCATTATTCTGCTGCAGATCTCTATTCGGCGCCACTCTACCATGTATGTGGTGAACCTCCTGATCCCCAGCTGTTTCCTCATCACTGTGGATCTCTTCAGCTTCATCCTGCCCATCCAAAACATTGACCGGCCCTTGTTCAAGATGACCCTCGTCCTGGGCTACACTGTCTTCCTGCTTAGCACCAACGACCTGCTCCCTATCACTGGAAACACCATTCCTCTGATCAGTCAGTTCTTAGAAGCTCTGCTGATTTATTTTACTGCATGTGAAGAACGTTAACGCAAAATTAAGGCAATCTGATAGACACAGACATTGCTTGGGGAAAGTGTTGCAAGTCTGGGCTGCAGACATTGCAGAACATAAAATGAAACCTGAGATATTTCTCTAAAATCCACAGAAACAAAAGTCATGCATACTCAACTTTAACTAATTGTCTTATCAAGATAATGATAAACAATGCAGATGGTCTCTCTGCACTGATGAAGGTTCAATCACTTCTGCATGCTGAATGCTTGAAGTGG
This sequence comes from Brachyrhaphis roseni, assembly GCA_903066815.1. Taxonomy (NCBI): domain Eukaryota; kingdom Metazoa; phylum Chordata; class Actinopteri; order Cyprinodontiformes; family Poeciliidae; genus Brachyrhaphis; species Brachyrhaphis roseni. Next base: position 6,544 of record CAEFZY010036935.1, read on the forward strand.
CTCCAGCTGATGCCAGCCCAACTTGATGTCAGATCATTTCAGCTAATATTTTTCATTAAATTTCAGACACATATAGAGCATGACATCTATCAGTCCAAAACCCTTACCTTGTGAGAGGTAAGGGTTTTACCTTACACAAAAATATGTAAGGTAAAAAATGTAGTGAAAATAACATAATACAGCCTGAGGCAGCTGAATGCTGTGAATTTTACACTTCTGATTCAAATACATATTCAAAAAGACTAGCTAGTGTACTCATGCTTTATAAGCCTGTGTGACATTCACTGTTGAAACAGTGTGAGAGCGGCTTAATAAATAGTTACATAATATAAACATAAGGCACTATTTTCAGTTTTACTTTTCATGCAAAATCATGCAATCAAAATAAAGTGTAAGTATTTGTATTAATAGACAAAGCTAAAGGCAGAATGTGTATCTCAAAAAGCTACATTTTTGACTTTCTTTTTTTTGTAAAAGAACTACAAAGTGCTACACCTTTTTCTCATCACTGCTCCAGATGTGTTCCTGTCTCTCTGTCTGACTATGATGGTTACCAGTCTGATGGAGTCCATCTTCATCACCAATCTTCTGCGGGGCTCGGCTCACTACACTGCACCTCCTCGTTGGATGAAGGCGTTTGTTCTTCGCTTCTTGGGTCGACTTGTGGGGCTTCCACCAAAGCCTGAGTCGCAAGAAGACCTGGTGTTTACGAATCCTGATACACGAGGTTGGCCAGAGACCCAAAATATGGTTTTAATCTCCATCATGATCTATTTTGCTCATTTTGAATTGATAATTATTTGCTTTCTCTGGCACAGAAATGGCAGATATCTCCACAGAGTCCAAAGAGAATGAAACAATAGAGAGAAAGGAAACCCTAAAGGAGGCTGAGACCCTCCAGGTTCTGAAGAACCTCAGCAGAGATCTCCAGGCCATCCACCGCCATGTTGTCCAGCAGCTGAAGGGAAGTCCCAGCTCAGAGGACTGGATCCAGATCGGCTTCGTCATCGACCGCCTGCTGTTCATATTTTACATCTTCTTCATGTCAGTCAGCTTCGTTTCCATCATCATTATCTGGGTCGCCTCCTATTACTCTGCATAACTTCCAGTTTGTTTTACTGCAGTTTTATTTAGAATTTAATATGTTCTAGTAAATCACAGATGTTATTTACATTAGAATATAATTAGTTCAAGTTAAAATCAAATCAATCAATCAATCACCGACTTTCACAACCCAACTGCCGTCTTCTGTTTCTTGCAACTTCAAAAATATGAATATCCTTGTTAACAAATGTTTTTGTCATGATATGTTTTCAAGGCATGCTCTATCTCTGCAACAGATTAGATTGTGTGAAACTAAATTGAATTATATACATTAAAAAACATTCAATTCAAGTTGTAGTTTACTTATCACTTTTAGATTATTATGTTACCTGGACATTTGTTGATCCTCTTGAACATAACCATGAAGGATGGCATGTAGTTATCAAATTGTAAAGTTAGTAATATTCTGCATGAATCTCAGGATGAAATGAATCAATGTATAATAAAGTATACCCAAGAGAAAAGACTCATGCTAACATCAATTAAAAATACATATAAAACATATGACACAAGTAAATAGAAAATTTAATAAAAAGTTTCCTATCAGCTTCAATCCACTCTGAGACAGAAAATGATCAGCACATCTGAGAACCCACAAAGAAACCTGAGGCTACAGCATTTTGAACAAGCTGGACCTGCAAAAATGAGGATGCCATATTTACTTAGACTGGACCACAAAGGGAGAAGGTGTGGAGAAAATAAAAGGTCTGACAACTGAACCATGGAGAACACCACAGGATAGAGATCTTCTAGTTAACAGTAAAATCTACATACTTATCCAGAAACCTCTGTCCCTCAAGTAGAAACAAAGCTAATCCAGTTCTCTGTCTTTAATCAGAAATTAACTCTCCAGTCAAGAGATCCAAAAGTGCAAGGATCATAACACTTCCAGTGTCATTTTAATGGACAGCTGGATTTATGGTTCCATTTATCACAGCAAGTCTTCAAGGTCCTAAAGCAGCAAAACAGTCCCACATCATCACACTACCACCACCATACTTTACTCTTGGTGTGATCTTTTTATAAACTGTGGTGTTACTTGGTGTTAATGGGGGACACACACACACACACACCTTCCAAAATTTTCAGCTTTTGTCTTTGCACAGTTTCTGTCAGTTCACAGAAAGTCCTTCTGGAAAAATGAGATGATACCAGGATATTTTTTACCTATTTCTAATGGTAGAGGCATGACCTCTGACCTTAACTGAGGCAAGTGAGGCCTGCAGTTCTTTGGATGGCATGGTGACCTCCAGAATGAGTGACTGGCCACCACTGTTCCTGTTTTTGCCATTTGTGACTGATGACTAACTGTGGTTTTCTGGAGTCCCAAAGTTTTAGAAATGACTTTGTAACACTTTCCAGACTAATAGACCTCAATTTCTTTCTTTCTTTCTCACACGTTACTAAATTTATTTGGCTCTCAGCATAATGTCTAGCTTTTTGCTGTACTTCACTTTTTCATCCAGCTCCTATTTAAGTTATATCTTGATTGAGAACAGGTGTGGTAGTAATCAGAACTAGAGACATTGAACTCAGGTGTGATAAACCACAGTTATGTTTTAACAAGGGGAAACATTTTTTCACAAAGAGCCATGTGGGTTTGGGTTGTTTACCCCTAATAAACAAAATGAGCATATTTAGTGTTTATTTGAGGGAACCTACATCCTTGAGACCTAATTAAAGTTTATATATTTGCTGATCATGACGACAGTCTGTGTCAAAGAAATTGTGAATAATTAGTTTTTTTAAGCCAACTATAAATCCCAGATGAGCCCATAATTAATCAATGCAGAACTGGAACAGGATGTGATTCCCTGCAGGTGAAGGTGCTGAAAAATAAAATGGATGAATGCTCATTGTAGGTGTGAAATAACAACTTGTTTCTGCCCTTATTTTGTTTTTATTATTATTATTGTTAATATGTACTGCTAAGAATTAAAAGCAATAAACTCTCTGTCAGTGTCTGTATTCAGTATAAAATCAACTTTTTGACATAATTAATAAAAAAGAAAATAGAAAATGCAAGCACAGATTATGTGTATAATGCATAAAATAAAAAAATAAGGAATTTTAGGTCCAACTATTTTTTATTTTGCAAAACTTATGAATTAATTTTAGGTGAGTAGTTTGGTATAGCTTTGATTAAATATTTGGCCAGTAGGTATAGTTAGATTGTGATTTAGTCTCACAGGATTTCCTTTCCGTGGCGATGTTCCTGTAAGTAACAAAAACAGGAGTCTCAGTGTGTGTGCGCTCAATATTAGCAGGAGTTTTGCAGTGCATGCTATTAAACCCGTGTTTGCAGCATGATTCTGTTTCAGCAGAGGCTCAGCTTCACTTCAGGGTTGCTCTTACTGGCAGGTAATTAAAACCTCATTTACTCCTGTTTTTGTTGTCACAAATTACATATTTTCTATTAAATTAAAACATCTCATGTTGTTTGAGTTGAATCTTTTCTGTATTGTTGGTTTAATATATGGGCTCAAATTTCAAATCAGGACATTTTCTGATGATTCATAAAACGTCAAAGTTATTAAAATACATTTTTGTGAATTTCCACTTAGGT
>CAEFZY010036940.1:0-15606 GCA_903066815.1 Brachyrhaphis roseni
ATTGGCGGTCCTTTTTGTCTTTGTGGATTGACATGACATGTCATATGTCAAATAATGACAACAACAACAAATTATTACTATTATTATCGTTATTATTAAGCATTTTCTATGAAAGCATACAGAAAATAAATGCTAAAAAATCTAAAATAATGAACATGCAACTGATTTTTATTTTTAGCTCATTCGTATTCTAAGAACACTACTTTTATGTATGAATAAACTAAATAATAACAATAACAACAATAATAATAATAATAATAATAATAATAATAATAATAATAATAATAATAATAATAATCCAAAAAAAATTCCGTTCAGATTTACCAACTGGGGAAAGTGCGCTTCAAAGTACTTCCGTCTTTGCTCAATTACCAGTAGAAGAGCACTTAAACGTCGAAAACAATCTTTTAAAACCACTTGCTAATTATTTTTTTTCTTTAAATTATCCGTATTTATGTCTCTGTAATGTGCTTACCGTGCATGTAAGCACGGTATGTCAGAGATATATCTATTTTTAGGTCCTATTTGAACGTCGTTCTCGCAGGAGTCGAGAGGGTGGGGAACTATCTTGATGTTGAGTACCTTCGCTTCGCTGCTGTTTGTCCCAGTCTGTGGTACTGTACTGTACCGGGGAGCTCGGCTAAAATGGCTGCAAGCAACTATTTCGGGTTCACACATGGTGCCAGTCCGCAGTACAGGTATTTCACACCACATACGTTGTTGTCATTGTTCGAGTTAAGTCAAGGTTACCTGTTTCTGGAGGATAATCGGAGGAGACAGGGTCGTCAGAGGGCTACTCGACCCTCTGGTTCGGTAACGGTTAGCTAACGTTAGCTAACCCAATTGGCAGGCCAGCGTTTAACCGACTTGCAGCTTGTCATTAGATGAACCCCACATTGGGGACATCCTCTGTGGAGATGAAGCTTTAGGCAGTCCGGCTGTTTTGTTTCATGCTGAAATGTGACATAACAGGGACAGACAGGCATAGCAGGCTTTGTGCGGCTCGACAATGGAGTTGGTTGCGGCGCCAGGTAAGGTTTTTGGCCGGTGTTTGGGATTATGGAGGCTCACACTGCTCCAGTAATGCCGAGCTCTCTCAGCAGTCAAAGTTTTTGGCATGAACAGAATTAGTTGGATTCTTGTGGGCAGGCAGAAAACCAGCTAATTAGTGAAACAACCGCCAGGTCTGACTTTTGTAAACTTGAGTCATTAATAAATCTCTTGTAAACCTGACAGGTATTCTTATAAATTGAATTATAATTATTCTGCTGTCAATGTGTTGCGAAGGTTTCCTGTTCTGGCCTGGATTCCAGCCAACACATTTTGGCAAACAGGAATAGCTTTATAGCTCCGTCTGTGCATCATTAAAGTTTGCATGGCCATGATTAACTTAACACAAGACGTTTCTTTACATACATTTATGTAAAAGAGTATGTTAAACTCATATCATATACAAGTAAAACATAAAAAACCAAAAAAGCAACCTTTGGCTGCTTTATTTGTCTATACATTTTAATTTACAGGGGGTGGAAAAAGTAGCCTAGATCTATAATGCATAATACTATTTTAGAATGTGTGTTTTGTTTTATTTTTTTAATACAGTTTCATTTAAAAGAAAATCCAACCATTGTGGAAAATAGCCGTAAATAAGTAAGATTGTATTTTCCTTAACATTTTAAAGTACGGTCAAATGTTATTTGATTTGTACCGTTCCCTCAATAATGATACATAATCCTGGCATTAAAATAATTTTTGATTCAACAAAGAAGTTCTCAAAGTATAATGACAAATCCTGTAAAACTGATTAACAATGTCTTTAAACATGTATAAGACATTTAAATAAAACTGGTACTTTGAAAATATGTATGTCCTCAATAATTACAGGGAAGATCTTTACAGTAATCAAACCTTATAATTGCTGACCAGCTTTTTGCATGTTTGTACTGGTATTTTGATTATGAAGCTTACCTGGTTAAGCTCCAAGTCTTTAAAGACTCTGGCTGTGCCGCTCTGAAGCAGTAATATCACTCTCAGTCTGAGATAACGTGTTGGTAAAATTAAATTACTTTAAGCCTAAAACTTTTCATGGGTATGAATCATTTTAGGTGTAACTATAAATATGTCACAGTTATAGTATGCGGCCTTGTTGTCTGGACTAGTTCAATGAGTGTATTCTTTTTTTTATTATTATTAATTTTTGATTCATTACAATACAAAGAACATAGAAGAAACCAGTGCCGCCTCACACATACATACACAAAAGAAACAAACAAACAAAACAAAAAAACGACAAAATACCCCACATGAACAAGAAACAAGATGTCAGTCTCCTCCTCCATGTCACCCCTCAGCCAACAAGAGAGGAGAAACAAAAACAGGCAAGAATAAATGGATCTTTAAAACAAAATAATAAAATACTAAAATCCTAGGGACTAAGCAAAAAAGACTCAAGGGGACCCCAAAGTGTCAAAAATGTGTCTGATTTGTGATTAAGATCATGGGTCAGCTTTTCCAGAGGGAGGATTCAATGAGTGTATTCTAGTTCAAGCAATTGGAATATCATTGTGGATCATTCTGATAATATGGTTGCGTTTAACACACATTTCCCTCATTCCTCTTTCTGTTTTCCATTATCATTATGTCCCCACCACTCTCTGTTAGCTTTAGTATCTTTATTATGAAAATATATCTTAGCAAACTATTTGGATGTCAAAATAGTTTTGAGCAATTGAAGTATAAAAATCTACCACATATTGCATCCAGGCAGTCGTCTGCAGTTGCAATATCGCAAGCCTTTTTACGTCAGTGGCTATTATGATACAGTTTTGCATAGATTCATATTATGGTAAAGCAAATATAAACCTATAGTTTTATCAATATTTATGCTGATACTTAATTGCAAATATGAGAATAAAATGTAAGAGTTTATCACAGTTGTTTTGGATGCATATTCATCAATGCATACAAACTAAGCATAAATATTGCTCTAAGAATAAAATTACCAAATAGGCTTCACAACACCGCACTACACCTGCTAAACACTACACAATAATAATAATGTTCAATCATATTTTCAAACTTTAATCTGTTCTTTATTTGTGAACCAACAGTGGAAGAATAACAACTACTGTTACAATGATTAATGTTTTGATTTAGGTAATGTGTTTATAATTTACAGTAGGGCAGTGAAATGAAAATATTTTATGAAGGAACAGAGAATGTCAATGACAGACGTAAAGGTGCACTGTAAAATTTAATCAGACAATACATGTGGCCTATCAGGCATTTTTGTAGCAGTCACGTTTCTTTAAGAGTTTTTACCAGAAGAGCTTGAAACTTGTTATGTAAACTTGAATGTTATTACTTTATGTTTGTACTAAACATATTTGCACTATTGCAAATTGGTTTAGTTCATAGGTATATTGTTAGTTGAGTAATTGTTATTTTTTTACTTTGTTATTATCCATAACAATTACCACTTTAGGTAATTGTGTGTTTAGTTTAAGGGGCTTAAACAAATAAATGGCATTAGCTATTCATTTTTATTAAAATGAGTTTTATCGGTTTTTATTGAAACACATGTTGTCTAAGAAATTATGCTGGTAATTTGGAACCATATGATGAAGTTGATCAAAATTGCTTGAAGCAGTAAAATATTGTGCTTTTTTTTCTTTTTGTGTGTCCATATTGCCTAGTTCTACTGTAGAGAGATAACCATTTATGATACAATACGTGTAATATAATGTGATATTGCCCATCCCGGTTGACATGGCCACATATTCAACCTCGCAGATGTCTTTTCTAAATTTATAATTCCACTTTTAGACAAATATTTGTTTACTTGTAAGGCCTATCACATTCCTCAAGGGTACATGGGAAGCTTTTTTTAACTGGATATTTTAATAAAGTTAAAATTTATAGTAACAAGGAGATTCTATGTAAGGTTATATTCTTGTGCAAAAGTATACTTAAGAAAACCATTTTCAGAAAATGTAGGAAGTCATGTAGTTGAAATAACCATTTACATTTACATGTCCACAGAAAAAGTTACACTACCGGACCATGCTACAGTCTTTATATAAAATCAATACTACACACGTTATGTTTATGGAATGAAAACACCCTGGTCCAAAACAAATTCCTGCATGTGTCTGGATTCACTGATAAAGTCTGACTTTAAAGTCAAGATTTACTGAGCTGCCGCAGCCTGAAGGATTTACAGGAAAACTGGCTCCATCAAGGTGATTTATGGCTTGAGGCTTGTCTTTGTGAAAGAATTACAGAACTGTTTTGGGGAAGAGGCTTGAGTCATCAGCTGAAGCCAAAAGGGCCTGCAGGGAAGCTGGGCACAAAACTGTTATTAACATTGAAGTGAAGGAAAGCAAAAATGACATTTATAGATAAGTTATCAGTTTGGAATAGATAAGAACAATATCGATAAACTTTAATATGTTTAATGTGCTGTTGGTCTTTTGACTGACTAAAGAAAACAAGGACATTTGATGGTATCTCATAGTGAAACAGGTAAATGATCAAGGTAGACAGTTGGATTCACCTGGACACTAAACGCATAACTGGACATTGAGATTTTTGATTTTCTTATCCAGCAAAAAAAAAAAAAGGGTTCTGATTACTAAATTTTTTTAAAACAAATGGTAATGTATTATGTCAAAGGGCCATTTCTTATTGTGTCTTATTGGAAACTTACGATGAAAATGAAAGACAATGGCCTTAGAGATATCTACAAAGTTGGAATCTGTTAAATGTTTTTATTGTTTTTCATGTGTGAAATTTTTTTAGTTGTATTTGTGACCCATTTTGAACCAGGATCAGAGATTATGTACTGGTACATGATCTACAGTACATAATATTTAGAAGCAGCATGTCATCTGATCTTATTTTGCAAAAAAAGCTGAACTTTTAGCCAATTACTAACTATTGTGCTGGTGTTATGGTTGACCCAATTCTTTGTTTTTTTCTTCCTTTGTTTAGTACCCAGCCTCCCACGGCTTACTCCCATCCCTCTACAGCCAGCTACAGTGTCCAGCAGGCTCCAGCAGTGGCCCATGCAGTGACTGCCTCTTACTCCCCTGCTCCGGTCCAGGCAGCCAGGCCAGTGGCCTCTTCCCCCTACCCCACCTACCAGAGCCACCAGGCACCTCCAGACTACACCTACAGGCAGCCCGATCCTCCACAGCCCACCACCACCCCACAGACGTACCAGGTATACCCAGACATGGTCAGTTTCCCTTCGCTTCTATTATCGTTTTTGCTCCTCTCTTTTGAATTACACGTTACAATTTTCTTTTATTTACTAGCTCTACTTCTTTTGTTGCACCTAATGTAATTTAAAGCTTTTTAACACAATTTGCTGTAACTTTCATCCTGGATGTTTTGTGTTTAATTACAAATGGACACAAAATGTATGCGTTTTATAGTGTTCCTTACATTTTTTTAACAGCAGCAGGAAAACTACAGCTACGTGCGTCCTGCTGCAGTTACGACTTATGACAACAAACAGTATTACCAGACGAGTGTAGCATCAGCTCAGAGGACGCCCACAGAAAACTATTACCAGACTGGTAAGAAATATTGGTTTTTCTCATATTATGTTTTATATAATTTAATGTTGATCAGACGTTTTTAATTTTGTCAGATTATTTTATAAGAATGAAATAATCAGATTTTTATTGACTTATTCATTTATTTCTCTCAATAACTCACAGATCCTCAACTCTTTGAAATTGGGCTTCCTGCATGACCCAACCCTTCTTTCACACTGGCTCTTTCTTCATCTTGTTGCTTTGTTTCAGTCTCTGTAGGCGTGAAGACCGCCTACAGCCCAGCTCCCTCCACTGCGTACAGCCAGCCTCCTCTGCCCCAGAGACAGGTGACTGCCCTCAAACCTCTGGTCCCCTCCAGTGCTGTGTCAACCAGCTACAACATCTACCCAGTGTCCACTAGCGTCCAGCAACCTCCAACACCCATTTCATCATACACACCGGGCTCCTCATTCAGCTCCACCGTTTCCGCTACCTCATACTCAGGTGAGAGAAAACAAATAAAACTTTCTTTTTGTCAATTTTTGCACTGAAGATTCAGATTTTTTTTATATTTTCCAAAAATTGATATTTATTTAATAATGCATTGTAATGAGTAATGCTATTACTATGTTACAATCTGTTTAATGATTTTATAATACAATCAAAAAAAGATAAAAAGAGCTACATCTATTCTTGAAATACAGTCAGTTCAAAAGGAAGAGTTAATTCATCTGTAATTTAATACAGCTGCAGTGAAAACTGATGCTGAATCTGCACTGACGACCCAATAGTTGAAGGTATATATCCTCCTTAAGAATAAGAATAATATCCTTATAGTTGATATTCTTCAAAGCCCACACAAATACAAACATATCAGAAGTTAAAAGAGGAAGCTAATTGTCCTACTACATGTTTGTTGTAGATATCTTAAAGCTGTCTGCTGCTGAAATTAAAGGACATCTTGTTTTGTTTTCCTTTTTGTAACAGCTAATTGTTTATGATGACCCATATTCTGCTTGCTTTCATTTCTTCATAAGTCCTCAGTGTCTTCTTTATCCTCTCCCCCTTAGGCATCAGCTACTCCAGTTACGATTCTATTGGCTACACCTCTGCATCCACCCCCTCCTATTACCAGCCAGCTCAGCAAACTCTTTCCCAACCCCAGCCTCCACCGCAGCAGCCGCAACAGCCCCAGCACTCCATTCAGCCACCACCAAAACAGCTGACAAGTTCCTCTTGGAGTACCTCAGGGAGCAACATGGTGACGACTCCGACCGTCAACTCCTACAAAAAGCCGACCTTCCATCAGAACAAACTGCAACGGCCCAAGGGGCCCCCTAAGCAGTCTCAGCTTCATTACTGTGACATTTGCAAGATCAGCTGTGCAGGCCCTCAGGTAAGCAGAGATGAAATATGTAAAAATCAGTTTTGTAGTGAAAATGTTTGAGATTTTAACTGTGTTATAGTCCTGCAGATTGCTGCTTATCAAAGCTAAAATACAAATATGACAGCCCTTTATCTGATTGGAGTGATACTTTTTTTCTCTTTTTTTTTTTTTTTCCATGTTTAGACATACCGGGAACACAACGAGGGTCAGAAACATAAAAAGAAGGAAGCAGCCCTGAAGGCAGGGGGTCAGACTGGGACCACCAATGGACCCAGAGGAGTCCAGACCCAGTTACGTTGTGAACTGTGCGATGTATCGTGTACTGGGGTTGACGCTTATGCCGCTCATATCCGGGGAGCCAAACACCAGAAGGTTAGTTATGTCTATCTGCAAACTTCTAACAAGTTATATCTCTGAGGGTCCTGGAAGCTGTCATATGTCCTCTTGTGGTTTGTGTCATTTTAGGTCTTTCAAATTGACATTTTCAAATATTCCTCTGTTTCTTTGTCATTCATACAAAGGTGGTAAAACTTCACACCAAGCTTGGCAAACCTATTCCCTCCACTGAGCCAGTGTTGGTGAATTCTGCCCCAGTTACAATAACCTCTACAAGTGGGAAAACTGCAGCATCAACCTCCGTGTCTGCCTCGGTTTCGACCGTTTCAACCCCGGTTGTAACACCCAAACAGTTAGCTGTGACCACCATGGTCAAAACAGCCCCACCAATCAAGAAACCAGCTCCCACCAAAATAACTCTCACTTGTAAGTTTGATTTAAATCAATGATAATATAAAACTGTTTATCTCAACATTACACACTTTTGCATAGTTCTTCTTTTCTCTACATCATTTTCACAAGTTTTTAAAATTGTTTGCTGTTGTGTTGCAGACACACAAGAGTTTGTGAATAATGAGCCCACCCACTTTGTTATTATTAACATAATATGCAGTCATACAGTGTCTTTCATTGAGCTCTTTAAAATATTGGCTTTTCTTCACAGCCAACAAGCCGGCCAGCTCTCCTGCAGCAGCACCTGTGATGACTGTGGTGACTAAGGAGGAGCCAGTTCAGCTGTCAGTCCAGAAGATGGAGCCACAGACTGAAGATGAGCGATCTGACCAGGCTGGAGGCCAGGGAGACATCCAGCCTGTGGGACATGACTATGTGGAGGAGGTAAGGAAAATATTAATGATCACATCCCCATAAGAGCACTATGCTATGTTTGACTCCTGGTGGCTTTGACAGCCATTGCTGATGTCTCATTGTGAAATAATAATAAAGTAAAATGTTTGATCTAATTGAGCTTACATACTAAATTAAGTTGCTCTCCACATTATTTAAAATAGTTTGAACAATTGGTACTAACAGTAAACTGTTGAGATGGTTTTTTTTGTTTTTTTTTATACCATTTTTTTTGCCATCAGTATGTGTTTGGTGGTTATATAGAATACCAGTCCATTCTTGTTTGTCCCAGTTCCAGTCATTTAAAACTTTTTAGTTATTGTTCTGTCTGTGTATCTGGATAATATCAGATGAGCTGTAATTTCCCAGTTTAGTGCATGTCTTCCTAATATGTACATGCTCCTCCATTTTGAGAAGTAGCTAAAAGAAAGGGGCCTGTATGTTATGTCATATTTGTACCCAAGAAAAATAGAAAAGTATAAAGTAAAAAATGGTTAAGTAACATTTGCTGTAAAGAAATTGATTGGGATGTTAATATTCATAGGATCTAAGCTTCAACAAAAACAGTCGTTAACCAACATAAGATTGATTTGCTTTATTTCTTGGTATAATTAAGTTATTGCAATAAAATCTAAAATTATTTTAAGGCTTTATAATACATCGTTACGAAACTGATGTACATGTACTTGCATCCATTTTTCAAGTAAATCTGCACTACAAAAATTAATATTATAGAGAAATATAAATAGACGAGGCTTGTTATTACATTTTGAAATTATATTTGAAAAAATGGAGAGGAGTTTAGAGGGTTTTGCTTGAGTTTCTGTGTTGGTGAAGATAGCAGATATTTATTCAAAGTAATCCATATATGTAAGATTACTTGTAAGAGTAATGTTTGCAGAATCAGTCATATATGTATTTTTAGCTCCTTGTGGGTATCGACCTCATCACAAGTGGAAAAAACAACCCTCTGATGGTTGCTAAAAATGCAACAACATATGTAGCTTCGCGTAATGTAAAACATTTTCTTATGAATGTCTTTACCTGTTTTGACCTTCACTTTATGGCAATGCTTATTGGGTGAAAAATATAAGAAGAAATGTGTTGCAATGCTGTGACAGAGCTGCACATGAACAATTTTTAAAAAAGAAAAAGGACCAACATTCTTTCAGAATGATGTAAGGGACTGATGAGATCTCAACTATAATAAATACTTCAGGCTGTTGTTGTTCTACAAAGTGCTTTGTTTTCAAACTAAAATTTGGTGTAGTTTATTATGTGCTGCTGTTCTTTTTCTTTTAAATCATTAACACCTCTTAAGGGCAAACATTTTTTGAAATATGCTTTAAACTAAATAATTACAATATGATTTATTTACGTTGCTCACTGGAGTCTTGTGCTTTCAGGTACGCAACGAGGATGGAAAGGTGATACGATTTCACTGTAAACTCTGTGAATGCAGCTTCAATGACCCCAATGCTAAAGACATGCACCTAAAAGGACGAAGGCACAGGCTGCAATACAAAGTAAGACCATGTAATGTGGTTAAGCTGCTTCCTGCTTGATTGACCCTTTCAGATACATCTGTACTAAAATGCTATAACTGAAAGTATAAATTTTTTTGGTGAAAAACTGTGTACAGATAGTTTAACTGAGTTGAAAGAAGTAAATTTAAGAAATACTTTTAACTTATGTTACACAAGTTTCCTCAAAGAGTTGTAGATGATTGGTGGCTGCCCACAAAATGCCTGGATGTTTGCATGATTTGGTTTAGTCTTGTGTTTTCTGTGATCAAGTCATAATTTAAATCTCCTGAGCTGCTTGTGTTTCTACTTCCTCTTAAGTATCTAACTTAATTATCAGTGTCGTTTCATCTGTGACACTCTGCTTGTGTTGTTAAAAACATGAACAAGACTGCGTAAGAATATTAATAACCTGGAGAAGAAAATGTCATATTTACAGATGTTTTACACAGTTTTCAAAGGCACATTTTAGAGCTTTTTTGGCCTCTATTACATTTCACTTCTGTATTGTAAACTGGACCCAAGATTCTTGATCTCGGTTTAGCATTCTAGAAATTATAGTTGCAGGGGATTTTTGTATAATAGAGGTTACTTATTTCAAAATTGTAGTTTAAACAACTGGTTGCCTAAGTGAAAGCCAGCCTCAGTACAGTTTCAAGATTTATTGAGATGAACATTTAAAAATATGTAACTATGTTAGGTTTTTGTACTCAAATGTCATAATAAACTGAAGGGGGAAAAATGAGTCTAGAGTCGTAAAATGTAAATGTGGCAGAGATCTTAAATTTTAATGTGAAAAATAATGATAATCATCCTGAAACGTCTCCACCGCATAAATAAAGCAGAGGGAATAAGAAGCTGTTGCTCCAGCCTTCTTCTGCACTCTTCAAATGAAAGAAAGCAACTTAATTCTCAAGTCAGATTAAAGAAGAAATGAGGAAGAAGTCTTAGGGGCAATGTAACAAACATTATCAACTTAATTATGCTCTGTAAATTTAAATGAGATTTGGCAATAAAAAAACCTGTATCTGTCTTCATTTGCTCTGCCAACTTCTGTTTTTCTGCAGAAAAAAGTGAACCCAGAGCTGCCTGTGGAGATCAAGCCGAGCAATCGGGCCAGAAAGCTTCAAGAGAGCAAGATGAAGAAGCAGAAACAGAAGGCTGTGCTGAAGAGACAGAGAGAGGATGAGCAGCGCTGGCACATGGAGATGAGGTCAGACTTGACTCTTTGTCACAGGCCTAAACTTCTTCCCATTTTGACGTCAGTTTTGAAAGATATTATTGTTGCTACAGAAGTGACTAAAAAAGCCAGAATGAGTAACTTGCATCCACGTTGGTAACGGCAGTAAAAGGGAAGTGGGTGAAGTTGAGCACTTGACAGTAAGACTCATATGAATAGACTGCATGTGATGCCTCTCACTCACATGGTTTTCCTTGTTTATCAAAACATGTTTTTAATAGTTTTCTACAGTAGTTCAGAACAAAATATTTTACAACACAGAATGGTTTTTTTTAAAGTTGACTTTATTTACATGGGTAAATTGTCCCTCTTTCATACAGACGGTATGAGGAGGACATGTACTGGAGAAGGATGGAGGAGGAGCAGATGTACTGGGGGGAGCAGAGGCGCAGGATGCCTCCTCCACCTCCTCCGCCTCTAATGAGTCGCCCTGGCATGCCAGTGCCCCCTCTACTGGTGAGCATTTTGTTCTTCATTTGGTGTGTATGTTGGATTGCTGTAAAGAAAAATTTAACACTTATCTCATATTTAATGAGATTAGACTGTAATAATTAATTTCATCACTCTGAATCTCTTGCTTCAATGTCATCATAATGATCTACTTTGACCTGCTGACCCTGAGGGTAATGCTGCCTTATCAGTTTTAGACCTGTCCACTATCAGTGCCTTGAACTGTGTGCAGACACTGCTCTTAAATTGTACTTATCTTATGCTGTGGGCTTTCTCTGTCAGCCTTGGACACTATTATTGTGCAGCAATCTAATATGGCATCCCTCAGGGTTCTATGCTGGACCCTGTTTGTGTGTTTCATCTTTTTTTTAATTTTATTTAGTCTTTGATTAGCAGGATATTACTTTTCATTCTCTTGTGAATGAAATTCAAATCTGCCTCATTCTGAAAATAAAAAAATTGCTTCTCCACATTGTCTTTGGTCGCTAAACTCAAACTTTTACCCACTGTTGGAAATGTATGTAAAATAGCTCTGTTGCATAACAAAACATGCAAAATGCATCAACTTGCCCATTGACTTGAAAGAGATAGCATGAGCATAATATATCTTAATATTACTAAATTTACTACCAGACGACCCGGCTTCTAAATTAAAATAAGAAAATATTTAGTTTGTTTGGTGCTGCTCCTAAAAAATATATTTATGCACATTTTATTAATACCTATGTGCCACATTTATTTCACTCTAATGCTATTTGATTTTACTGCATGTACAGCACTTTGGGACAGCAAGGAGTTGTTTGTTAATGGGCGATTTAAAGAATATTAGCATTGACCATGAGTGTGTCTCTGCTTTAAGAATTGTGTCCGGCGCCCTGACTCTGCTGATGATCGTCACATCATGGCCAAGCATTCGACTATTTACCCGGTGGAAGAGGAGCTGCAAGCTGTTCAGAGGATCGTCTCTCATTCTGAAAGAGCTCTGAAACTGGTGTCAGACTCTCTGCTCGACAAGGAGGAACCAGCAATCCCCTCTACTGTTGCTGGGGGGGAGGTTACAAGGCAAGTTATCGCAGTGTTTTGAGTAAAATGACAATGTCTAAAGTGACAGTAGGTTTTCTAACATAGACGTTCTTATACTTAGATATCACAACCCTGGAATGTGCTGCATCGGATATCAAAATGTTAAAATTAAACAAAGAAAATATAAAAAATAATTGAAATCCTAAAATTGTTCAAATGAATCAAACAAGTTTGAGTTTAGATTTGAACCTTTTTGACAAATAGTCATATCATTTGTGACAATGTGTCGTTATGATTTCAGAGAAAAATACAGAAAACCCATAAAAGCTTTTTATTTTTCAAAAGCAAGAAAAGATTTGATAAATTGCTATAAGTCCTATTTGCTTTTAGAGACATGTTTTACATCAAGACGTTACAAGATGTTAGTTGACTTTTAGTAGAGCAGAGGTAACATTACTCTGTGTGGCTGGCTACTGTGTAGCAGTAGCAGTAGCAGTGAACTGAGAGTGGAGAGGTCACAGTATCTAGATACACTTCCTGTGGTGTATTGGGCTGCACAGTTTCAGCAAAACCTGTGGTTAAAGAAGGTAGCCCAAGTCATGATTGCTATAACTGAAGAGTTCACATCTCCATTCATAAAATGAAGTCAGTATGTCATATTTAAAAGTCCAATAAGCTGACAATATTTAATTTGCTTCTTTAATTTTAGTGCCCTGTTTTGTGTCTGTGCACATTTGGAAATATATGTCAAGATGAGCCTTGAACCTTTATGTGCCATTTTTCTTGTCAGTGCTGAGAACCCAGCCAGGCTGTTAAAAGGTGTGATGAGAGTGGGGATCCTAGCCAAAGGCTTGCTGCTTCGCGGGGACAGGAATGTGGAGCTCATACTATTAACAGCTAAGAAACCCACTGTGTCATTATTGAAGAGCATCGCCAAGCAGCTGCCAAAGGAACTATTGGTAAGCACTCAGTCAATCAGTTGAAAGATGGGTTTTAAATTCCAAATATGTATTTTCTGGGCTTTTTGGGTGTGGTACTTCCTCTTTTATATGATCTTGAAAGATTAAGAAAGGAACAATAAGGATATTATTCAAAGACAGTTTTAAAGTTGTGTTATTACCTAAAGAGGAAGCAACATTATTCCTTGTCATTTACAGACCTGGCTGAAAGAGAGGTAGTTGTGAAACGGGTAAAATGAGAACCAGAGGCTTCCTCTCCTGATGTTTGTGCCGGGGGAGAGGAAAAGCATCTTTAAAATTTGACTTCACAAATATCATCGCTGTATACATTACCTTAGGAGAAGTATTAAAGTCAATTTTTCAAGTTGGCTCAGACATAAATAAGAACAGTTTATCCTCAAAAAAGGTACACGCCTTTGAAATATTACCTAAAAGTTCAGTCAGTCAAAACTTTACCTCAATACAGTGGACAGCAGCATTTACAGTGCTTCGTTTTTTCTTATTTCATATTTTCCATATTATATTTATAGCTGCAACGGCATAATTTAGAGCAAAGCACATTAATTTTATAATGGCTTAGTCAAAGTTCAGACCAAAAACCAATTGAGAAGTTGTGTCAAAGCTTGAAAATTGGTCACAGAGGGCCTCCTTCCAATCTGGTGTTTTGCAAAGAAAAACGGGCATGAATTTTAATCTGTTGATGTGCAAAGCTGCTAGAGACTCTAGAGAAGATTGGCTTTTGTTGGTGATTTGTAATAACAAAACATAAAAACATTCAAGATAAGTCTTGGTTGGCTCCTGGCTTTCCACATTTTAATTGGTATCCGCTAGAATAGTGTTGTACCACAAAACCTTAAAAGTGACACTCGGCCTGTTTTCAGTTCATTGCTTTTAGTCTAGACTCTCTTCATGTAACGTCATCTTGGGGACTCAAGCTTTGGGAGAAATACTTCCACAACTGTTTTGTTATATTTAACCCCAATTGTGTTTTTTTGTGTGAGGCTATGAGACAACTTTATATAACATTATCATGTGATGCTTACTATTTTCCCTCCTGCTGTGGCAGTATGAATGTTTTATTAAAGGAGCTTTCCACTGATCTTTAGATTTACTGCCTGGTTATGACACCTGAATCCTACAGAGTGAGATGAGACTTGTTGTATTATCCTCCCAGTTTATTTTCTAAATTTTAAGTCTTTAAATACATTTTTCATGACCCATCAGAGAAATCACTCATAGTGACCCTTATATTTCTTAATGAGGAGACTCAATCCCAATGGCCTTTAACAGAGGCTACAAACACAGCAGTATTGCCTCATACCTTAACCAAACAAGGCTATTTTTACCCCTACACCCTTCCTCCTCTGTAGTGAGTAATCCAAGTGTCCTTTTAACCGGCAGACATTTTCTGAAGATCAGTATGAGGTGCAGGCTCATCCCGACGAGGCGAACATCGTGATATGTTCAAGCCAGGAGCCCAAAATGCAGGTGACCATTTCTCTCACCTCGCCGCTGATGAGGGAGGACACTGCTGCTGAGAAGGACAAGCAGGCAGAAGGAAAAGCGGCTGAGAAAGGTTAGAGAAGCCAAAGCTTTCAGTACCAAGCAACCAAATGTGTAGTACACATCTGTAATACACCTAATATACCCATATTTTCCCTCTTACTCCACCGTCTAGGGATTTAAATGTAATCCACAGAATTAAGTAATGTTGTTGGGATTTTTACAAAGCCCAAATTTAAGATTTCTTTTGACCTTTAACAATTTAATCACCTTTTTATTTGTCCCACTTTTTTATCTGCCCATTTTTTTGCAGCTACACTAGTCGACCATTTATTTTGTAATGGGAATCAAAAGCCGGGCTCTCCGACCTTTCTGTGCCAACATGGTGTGTCTTTATTTTATGAACGAATGCTCATGCAGAATTTCCAGAACCTTATCTTAGACAACAGTCATTGTTCTGATAATGCCCAGGGATGAACATCTCTTCAGTAGACTTTCTGTTTATAAACACCACCATTCATATGTAGAAGATTTACATTGAAGTAAATGGTAAGTCTGTCATTCCTGCATCATTTTGAGGCATTATCTATGTTGAGGTACTGGAGTGTTCTTTACCTGCACCACAATGATCTGATTTTAATAATTGAAAGCGACTCTGTTGTTCTGACAGTTTCCCTTTGGGGTTACATCTTTTTGAAAAGGCAGATGGGAGGACACCAAAACAAACACTGAAAAGACTTGTTGTGTTCATGTTGGTTGAGTCTGCTTTCCTACCACAACTGCTTGTTAGCGATGT